>PVJN01025152.1:0-30329 GCA_004026805.1 Lasiurus borealis | reverse complement strand
GTAAGGCTAAGGCAAGATTCTCCAGTAGAGTGTATATGTTGTGATTCAGCATTCAATATATGATTCTCTTTTCCTCATAGCCAGAATTAATTAGTCCAGGAATCAAAAGGTGGAAATTAGAGTGGTACCATTCACTATTATCCCTAGTGACCCACTTACAAAATGTTTGTTTTCTATTCCCACAATGTGATGCTCTGCTGGCCCAGAGGGCTTAGTTCCAAAGCAAGAAATGCTTCCACCTAAACACAAAATTGAGATTCCATTGAACTGAAAGTTAAAACAATGGCCCAGCCACTTTGGGATCCTTATGACTCTGAATCCATAGACAAAAAAGGAAATCACTGTTCTTACTGAGGGACAGATCTTAACTATTAAGGAGAATTTAGACACTGTTTCACAATGGAGGTAGGGAAGAATATGTTTGTGACACAGCAAATCCTTTTGTGTGTCTCTTTGTATTATCATGCTTTGTGATTAACAACAATGGAAGACTGCAACAAACCCATCCAGGCAGGACTACTAATAGCCTAGAAGGAAAGTTTGGGCCATTCCACCAGGTAAAGTATCATGACTTATTAAGGTGCTTGCTAAAGGCAAAGGGAATGCAGAATGGGTAATTGAAGAAGGTAAAACACCAGCTATCACTGTGTGACCAGTTACAGAAATAAAGACAATAATTTCCTCATTATTATGTTATAAATATTTATGTATAACAAATATCTTTGTTTTCTTCTCTCTTCTATCCTATATAATAAAGTGGTAATATGCAAATTAACCCTCACACTGTAAAACCATCACAATGAGCCATAACAAGTTCCTGTAGTGAGCTGTAATAAGTGATCAGCAGGGACCTGAGACTGTGTGGTGCTGGGCTGGGGCAGGGGACTTGAGGCTGTGCCCCCCACCCAACTGGCAGGGCCTGATGGGGGACCTCAGGCCACACCCCGGCCTGATGGGGCTTGACGGGGGATTCTCAGGTTTGGCCCCCATCCAGTAGGGCTTAACAGGGTACCTGAGGCTGTACCCCCTGCTTGGTGGGTTGAATCTGG
The DNA here is from genome assembly GCA_004026805.1 of Lasiurus borealis. Lineage (NCBI taxonomy): Eukaryota > Metazoa > Chordata > Mammalia > Chiroptera > Vespertilionidae > Lasiurus > Lasiurus borealis. The sequence goes on along the minus strand of PVJN01025152.1, from coordinate 29,280 downwards.
GTCTCTTGTGATATCAAGATCTGCACAGGTGGGTAGGTGGGTGGGGATTTGACTCTGGGTCCTGCAGCCTACTCCAGACTCTGAGAGGTGGAAGATTTTCATATATATTTTACTAAATTTCTTTCATCTCTGACACTTCTATTATAGAGAAAGGGCAAATAGCAATATTAAAATATTTCCTCTAGTTAATTTCCTTTTAATGTGCATGAATATCATACACGAGGCTACTAGTCCTGTCTAATAAAAGAGTAATATGTAAATTGACCATACCTCTACTACACCTACAAACCAAGCCCACCAACCACTCATGAACAAGTATGAAAATTAACCCAACCAAGATGGCTGTGGCCATGGAGAGAGCAGGAGGCTTGAATTGCCCCCTGGAGATAAAAGAAAACAAGCTTTATGCCTGCCCTGGCCTGCCTCGGCCTCCACTCAAAGTTTCAAGTATAGAAGATAAATAAATCCCAATAGAAATGGCTGTGGCCATGGAGCAAGTAGAAGGCATTGTTCTACTTAAGGCTACAAAGTTTCAATTATAGAAGATAAATAAATCCCAGATAGCAGGGCAACAGTTTGGGTCACCAGGGAGCATGGCCAGCCTGCGAATCACCATAGGCCCCTCACCCAGTCTGCCCCACATCCCAAGGGAACCCCCACTCTGACTCAGGACACCCTTCAGGGCAAACCAGCCAGCCCCCACCCATGCACCAGGCCTGTATCCTATCTAATACAAAATAATATACAAATTGACTTTCACTTCAACACACAAGATGGCTGCCCCCATGTGGTAAAAGATGACTGTCCTCATGTGGACACAAAATGGCCACCACAAAATGGCCAGCAGGGGAGGGCAGTTGGGAGGGACCAGGTCTGCAAGGGAGGGCAGTTTTGGGTGATCAGGCCTGCAGAGGAGGGCATTTGGGAGGGACCAGGCCTGCAAGGGAGGGCATTTGGGGGTAATCAAGCCTTCAGGGAAGGGTAGTTGTGGGGGACCCAGGCCTGCAGGAGAAGGCAGACAAGGCTTGCAGGAGAGGATAGTTAGGAGCAAACAGGCTGGCATGGGAGCAGTTAGGAATCAATCAGGCTGGCAGGGGAGTGGTTAGGTGGTGATCAGGCTGGCAGGCAGAAGTGATTAGGGGCAATCAGGAAGGCATTCAGGCAAGCATTTGGGAGCCAGCAGTCCTGAATTGTGACACGGATGTCCAGCTGCCCATTTAGGGGAGTCAGACATCCCTTATGGAGTCCCAGATTGGTGAGTGTGCAGACTGGGCTGAAGGACATTTCCCACAATGCACGAATTTCATGCACAGGGCCTCTAGTTCTCTTATAAAATATTAGAGGCCCAATGCACAAAATTCATGCAAGAGTAGGCCTTCACAGCTGTGACAACTGCTGGATCTCTCCCTTGCAGCCACAGAGGCTTCCTGCATTGGGAGGGACCAGGTCTGCCACGGAGGGCAGTTAGGGATGACCAGGCCTGTAGGGGCGGGCAGTTAGGGGCATACAGGCTGGCAAGGGAGCAGTTAGGCATCAATCATCTTGGCAAGGGAGTGGTTAGAGGGTGATCAGGCTGGCAGGTAGAAGTGGTTAGGGGTAATCAAGAAGGCAGGCAGGTGAGCAGTTGGGAGCCAGCAGTCCTGCATTATGATAGGGATGTCCGACTGCCCATTTAGTCCTGATACTACCTGAATCAGGCCTAAAGGGACAGTTGAAGATCCCATAAGGGGTCCCGGATTGGAGAGGGTGCAGGCTGGCCTGAGGGACACCCCCCCATGCATGAACTTCATGCACAGGGCCTCTAGTTAATAATAACCATTTTGAAAATATAAGGATGAATGATGACAAGGATTAACTTTTTTATACTGAATGAAATGTAAGGGGTGAATTATTTTATTTTTGTGGTTAAACTATTCATGCAATCATAATTTTATTGTCCCAAATTATATTTATTTTTTTAAAAAATGTTTTTATTGTTTCAGAAAGAGGAAGGGAGAGGGAGAGATAGATAGAAAAATCAATAATGCAAATAATTGATAAGCTGCACACCCTCTAGTAGGGATCCAGACCACATCCTGGGTATGTGCCCTGCCTGGTGATTGAACCGTGACCTCCTAATTCATAGGTTGGCACTCAACCACTGAGTCTCATGGCCTGGCCAAAATTTTAGTTCTGATAAGTTATTTAATACCTGTCAAGCACTATGAAGAAATACTATAATATATTAAAGCTATATGTTGATTCTGATCTTATCAGAAAATACATGTATCAACTCTATTATAAAAGATGTATATAATGTATATTTAAAATAACTATCGAATTGGCATGCTTATAGCTGTATACTATGTTAATTAAATTTAATCCTTCTCTTTGTATTCTAGAGTTCATTGATTTAATTTTTTTTCCCCCCAGAGGTAACCTTTTAACAGAGGTGACTGATATCTGTGCCTATTTAGATTCTCAGATTAGGTGATAATCTATTCTTTTCTCCTGAATTATTAATAAATATAATTCATAGAGAATATTGAAGAAGATGCTGTCCAAGCATGGTTTTGTATCTCAATCCCAGTATGCCCTCCCTTTGTCTCACTTGAGGAGAAAAAGACATTGAGTCAGCTTGCCTTCTTATTGCCTTATATTTGCAGAAGGACAGAAATGGGCAATAAAGTAATCATACAGGTTGAAAAGAACTAATCATTAAAACCATTTTGATTGTTAGCTTTAAGAAACCATTAGCTGTGCAGCAAACTAAGGAGAACAGATATTGGGTAAATATTGAATCACTGGTCAAGGTAATATGAAAAGTCTACTTTTATATATTTTTCAACATATATTGTCTTTCCTTAGTCAAGAATAGAGATAATAACATCCTAATTTTGTTCCTCTATTCATTCTTACTATTAGTACTATCGATTTTAGACTTTCTATTCAAGTATTCAAAATTACTTATTAAAATATTTCATATATATTATTCTTTAAGAATGAGTGAATGAATTAGATCATGAATTTGGGAGTTGATTTTATTTCAGCCAGCTATTTTATATAATTCAATTTTATTATCTATATATATAAAAGAGTAATATACAAATTGTCCCCATAGGAGATCAACTAGCCGACCAGGAGTTTGATCAATTGCTATAATGTGCACTGACCACCAGGGGGTGGCATGGAACAAAGAAAGCCCCTAGCTGGCAGCCCTGGGAAGGGAGGCCACAGTCAGCAGCCAGAAAGAAGGTCCTGATTGGCCCTGATGACTGGCCAGCCCTAAAGACCTAAAGACCATATCCTTCTATTAATTTCATGCATGGGGCCTCTAGTAAAATGATAAAGAGATTTAAAAAACTGTTGAGAACTGTTGCAATAAGTTATAGTAATTTTAGTAATAATGCCACAGAGTTGTTTACTATATTGATTAAAAATAAAAATTATTTTGTTTTTAGCATAAAATTTTTCATGCAATGATTTTCTGTATTTGTTTCAGGTTATTTATTACTTATCAGGAGGTCTGAAACTTCTCAGTAAGGCACAAAATCTAATTACAATATTTATCTATTTCTTAAAAATGAGTCCATAGGAAGGCCCAGACAGTGCTAAACTCAAGTCTGAAGGGAAAAAAACAACAACAACAATCTATCAAATACATTTGACTGGCAGATGAAGGTAATTAAGGAAAATTTTTGAATTTGCTTATGAGACTTTGCGTATTTCTCATATCTATATTTACTTTCTTATTCATTTTAATTTTATTCAACACATACTAAAAAATAAAGCACTGAAAGACATAAAAGATATACAGGATATTTTATACTTCCTGAAGTAGCCATCATCTGGCACATGATAAAGGAATGAATTTAATGACTATAGAATAAGTGAATGTTATATAAAAAGAGACAAATGAAAAAAATCACTTTAAAGTGGATTTTACAATTAAAAATTATAAAGAAATTATAATGGAAAGAGGGTTAAAGAGGATAGCCTGGCTGATAATAAGTGGGATCCAGAAGGACAGTCTTTTAAGTATACAGTGATCATAGGCTTTGGTTTTGATAATCATAGGACCTATTTCGGGACTTAATCCAGGTTGGTGGAGCATAGATTCTTTGAATATTATAGTGTAAAATAAGAAAGGGAAGGCACATCAGACATGTATCAAAGAGTTCCAGCTTAAGGCAACGTGTAGGTCCTTAGATTTATGGGGCCAGTTCATGACTAGCTTGCCGTCTTTTATCTCCAGTGCCTAAAATGTAGATAGTGAATGCATTAAAATTTTGATAGATGAATGAATTAGTGAATTAAAGCTTATACTTACTCAATAAGAAAAGGTAGATTTTAGAGAGAATGATCATAAGGTGGTATATTATAATGAATTAAAGAGGTCGGAAATTAGAGGAGACTAAAAGGAAATACTTTCATGACAGAAGAGGAAGTGTCAAAAACTGAAGGGCCTGAGTTTTATTCTACTTGCAAGCTTATGTAATAGTCAAACACCATTTCATGCATACTGGCAGAAGACAGACTCCTGGATCAGAGAAAAAATACTTTATTAATTACAGGTAAGGGGTATGCAGATATCAGTATTTGTGTTGGTTCCCTAAGCCCCAATTCCCACAAAGATAAGTGACATATGCATATTCAGTCAGCTGCATCACAAAAGAGGAAACAGAATCTTTTATATAAGGCAGTAAGGGTATCAAAACTTTGCCCCAGAGTGAAATATTTACTTTATTATATAGGGCAGTAAACCTGCTCTTTGCTAGAGAGAGAGAAACTATTTCTTCCATCCAAACTATTACCTGTATGAACATCCTTAAAAATATAGTTAAACTAAAGGCAGCTTATAAGATGTGCAAACACATGAGAAGCCCATAGTAAAGGCCAGGATTAGAAGTTGGTAGTGAAAATTACTTTCAAATCATAACTGTATTCATGTAAGTTTCTATGCTTTTATTTAGTCCACGGATCAAATTTTTAATTAGAGCAGGAGACCATTTCTTATTATATTACCTTTTCTTAACAGTAGTAGAAAACATAATTACTTTCTTGCTTCTATACCAAAGTTCATCATAACCTAAGAGGGAAATATTGTCTTCTTACAAGAATAAATTATGTCAGAATTTAACATATCTGTACTTTTTTTTTAGATGAGAATTAAATTCACAGAACTCTTTAAGGAGAGTTTTCATTATCTTGACAAAATCTAATACACACACACACACACACACACACACACACACATGTATATTCATGCACTGGAATATCGTATACAGTAAGACAAACAATGAATCAATTCTCTGAATATCCTAATATACTTTGCTCTGAGCTATACATATAGTAGTGACTTTTTTCCTTATATTTATTTTATAGGTAATGTTAAATATAGCTGATCTTCTAAAAAAGTAAGGCAGAAGCAACATAGCCATCTATACGATTAAAAGGGTATTATGCAAATTAGTCAGAATGCCCTCACAGTAACAACTGAATAGCAGGCTGTATGGGGCAACAAGGCTAGCAGTGGGGTTAGTGAGGGATGACTAAAAGCCTCAACAGCAGGCTGTGTGAGGTGACCAGGCTGGCAAGGAAGAAAATTGGGGGCAACCAGGCTGGTGGGGGGTGGGCAGTTAGAGGTGACCAGGCTGGCAGGAGAGGGCAGTGAGGGATGACCAGGCCAGCAGGGGGTCAGTTGGGGGTGACCAGGCTGGTAGGCAGAGGCAATTAGGTATGATCAGGCTGGCATAGGGGAGAGTTGGGGGTGATCAGGCAGGCAGGCAGGTGAGCAATTAGGAGTCAGTGGTCTCTGATTGTGAGAGGGATGTCTGGCTGCCTGTCAGACATTCCCTGAGGGATCCCGGATTGGAAAGGGAGCAGGCTGGGCTGAGAGGAATTCCCCCCCCCCCCGGCCCTTGCACGAAATTTGTGTACCAGGCCTCTAGTCTATACTATATAAAAGGATAATATGCTAGTTAGACTTGGAGACCTTGCGGGAGACCTTCCAGATGTCCTTCTGGACAAAGCCATGGTGGCAGGACCAAGGCAGAAGCAGTTAAGGGTGAGCAGACTGGCAGGGGGGCAGTTGGGGGCAATCAGGCTGGCAAGGGGATAAAGTTGGGGGCAAGAAGGCTGCTGGGGGGCAGTTGGGGGTGAGCAGGATCGTATGCAGAGTGGTTAGGAGCAATCAAGCAAGCAGGCAGGTGAGTGGTTAGGAGCCAGCAGTCCTGGGTTGCAAGAGGGATGTCCAATTGCTGGTTTAGGCCCAATCCCTGTCCCAATCCCACAAGGATTGGGCCTAAAACGGCAGTCAGACATCTCCCAAGGAGTCCCAGATTGGAGAGGGTGCAGGCCAGGTTGAGGGACACAATCCCCATGCATGAATTTCATGACTGGGCCACTAGCATACTTATAAAGTAAATTATTGGTATATAATTTAACATTATCCCAAATGAAATCTGGTCTTTGCTCTCAGTTCCTAAAGCTCATCTCTAAATCCCTGTAATGTCAGGCTCAATAACAGTATCATCCTAAATTAACAAGATGTTGGTGTGTCTCAGAGCCCCCACTCTAAATTGCATTGTAACTCTCTGGTTGACCCAAGGCCCCCAAGCAAAGAGTCTCCTGATATCAGTTAATGTCTGAGGGATGGAGACTGAGATCAATCATGTGGGAAATAAATCATGCCTACCTGATGGAGCCCCCATTAAAACTCTAGACATCAAACTTTGGTGAGTATCCTTGGTTGGCAATACTCTGTGTGTATTATAACACACTGATACTGTGAGTATAACACTGTCTTGACTACATGGGAAGAGGACAGGCAGAAACTCTATATTTAGAACTCTCCTGAACTCACCTATGCCCTCTTCTTTTTTTTTATTTTAATCTGCATCATTCTGCAGTTATAAACTATGACTATGAGTGTAGCAGATTTCAATGAATTCTGTGAATCCTTCTAGTACATTTTTTCAATCTGAGGGTGGTTTTGGAAATCTCTAAACTTGCAACTGATGTCAGAAGCGAGGGTGATCTTGTGTGAACCGTGTTCTTGCCAACTATGCACAGAAGATCCCAACTCTAAAAGACTGTGTTTAAGAGGAGATATTTCATCATTTTTGTGGAACATATATTTTTGCAATTTCAAAATTTTGTTTTGCATATTTTAACATCTAAAGAACAATATCCCGTTTTATTTTTATCCTATATACATATGAATGTGTTATATGATTTTGTGAAATTCTAGAATCTCTTTTCCATTTTTAAGCCTTTCTAAAAAAATTAAAGGTGGACTATCAACCATTTACATATGTCATTCTTATCGACAAAATACTTTTAAAAGTAGGCATATATTTAAAATTAGAAAAAATTTGTCTATTTTATAACCATCACAGGCTAATTCTTCCACATTTCTATTTAAAATAATTTTACTCTTACATATTTCTTAAGATTTAAGAAAATCTGAAGTTTTTACACAGGCACAAAAAATTATTTAGTTACCTAATTACAAATATTATTAACTACTGCATAGCCCCAAGGATCCTCCTTATTGAAACTATAATCCCAGCTGCATTGAAGATGCATATCTACAAAAAATAAGAAGGTCAAACACTCCACACTGATTCCATCATTTCTTTTTAAGACTACAGTAGAGACAGACAAACTGAGTGATTATAGACTCTTGTTGGTACAATGGTGTGAAAGGCAAATTTACATGCTATTATCATTAACACTTACAGGCTTACTATGTGAAATCTGTACACAAAGGATTGTCAAGCTTCTTTCCTAGTTATGTGGATTGGAACCAGGCAATGCAATTTTTAACTTCAGAGTTTCAGACTAACTTGGGCGAGACATGTGCATCTAGGTAGCTGGCGTGAGAGAATGTGTTCTCATTACTTCTCCTTAGCACTGTAACCTGGTGACAGTTCTTCTTTCAGTCATGGGCCAGAGGAAGAAAGCCAAAAATACCTGTCATCTTCTAAATTCACAGCATGAGGCTATAACATTTCTTTTAGACTTCATTTTTTTAAATTTCTGTCTGCTACTGACAGTCTGACTGTCAAAGTCACAGTAGGAGATAAAAATAAAAAGAATCATCAAAGAAACCCACGCTCAGAATTTCCCTATAGGAGTTTTCAGCAAGAGGGGTAAAAAGAAAAAGAAAAAAAAATGAAAGTGGCTTCACTGACATTTGCCCTCCAGCAAAACATTAATAAAAGAGAAAAACAAATGTATGCTTTCTCACCCCTCAAATATGTCCCTTGATATAAGAAAATGGAATGTTTCATTATTGTAATAGATGAAAAGACCAATTGCTCAAACTTATTTTGCTGTGAGCAATTTAAAATGTATAAAAATTAAAAATCATCCATAATATTCAGCTAGATAAAAGTTAGTATAAATTTACAATGATTTCAAGGTCATAGCTTTACACAAAAATTTTGACAAAAACATACAAAAATGTTTTAAAATTTTATATAAAACAAGTAAATAACATTGTAGTGTGTGATCATGAAAGCATTCAAATCACCTTAATTTAAAATAAATCTTATAGCAAGTAGCATATAATAATTTTTTTCATTTTAACATTATAACTTTCCATTGAATTTTTGAACACTTGCATTTTTAAAATTCAAAGTATGCTTTTATTGCTAATGTGTTATGAGTGCACATGCTGTTTAGAAGAACTCTGTATGTTGTGTTACATTAATTTGTTATTAAGTTGTAATTGCATTTTTGAAAATAAACTTTTTTGGTTGTCATGTCTCCCTGATCACTGACAGTTTAACAATCTTTCCTTGATTTTCATGACCTTGACAGTATTAGGGAATACTGGTCAGATATCTTGTACAATGTTCCCAGTGTGGACTTGCAATATTAATTTTTAATCTCATCAATTTGATGCATGTTTCTATAGTTTTGCCTATGTGCAAATCTTGAATAACCCAATTAAATCAATTAATTCAGTTCATTTCATTACTAAAAAGGAGAAGCTGTACTTCCAGAAAGACTTGGTAAAATTTTCTCTACTAGTTAAAGAACTTTATAACAAGAAAAGTAATCAGAGTGAGATTCATTCAGTAAATTATAAGCATTTATTAAATGTTTACTTTGTGCATGACATTGTGCTTTGTGTGTGTGTGTGTGTGGGGGGGGGAGCATAGAAATAAAATACGTGATTTCCTTCCTCAGAGAGGACATAGTAAAGGAAGGGGAAAAGTCAAGTAAACATAATTGTCTTGGAAAAATTGGTGGACTGAGTGGGAAAGAGGTAATGTTAGAGATAATCCTAGACTATAAATGCCCACAAAGACAGATATCCTTGACTTAAAATAATTGAATGTGTTCAAATATATCTTGTTATCTTTATAAATATTGGAAGTTAGCAAAAGGAGATTCAGGCAAAGAGAGTAAATGCTTTAGTGTGGCTGGAGCCTATGATGGAGCATGCTTTAAAAATGAATTTTAGTTTATTGAAATAGGGAGGGAAAGTCAAGGGAGAACTATGTTTTATATTGATTTTAAGTAAGAGTATAAAAATAAGCTTTGCATTTTTAAATATGTTGAATTATTTTTATTAAAAGAGCAAGTTTAATCACTTTATATATTGCAAATGTTTTTTCTTTACATTTTCTTTTTAAACTTCTTTACATTTCAGGAAGAATAATGAGTCAACAGTGTGGAGAATGAACTGGAGGGAAAAAAATTAGAAGCAGGAGATAAGCAGAAAATTATTAGTATAATCAATACAAAATTATGAACTAGGAATGGGGAAATTTTTAAAGGAAGGTAGAATCTATAGGACATGCATAAAATTGAGTATGGAGAATAAGACATTAGGAGAACAGAAGGTATCACTTTTGAATTTCTACTTAGTTGATATGGTGACTACTGGTGTGAGCTGGCTTTTATATTCAGGTAGGGAATATAAAAAGCAAAGAGTGAGGAGGTAGGAGGAAGTGACAGTGTTTTAGCTTTGAACATATTGAGTTTAAGATGTTTGAGTTTGAGGATATACTACTAATGTAGAGTTTCCCAATAGGCTGCTGATTATTGGGTATAAAGCTAAGGAGAGAAATGGGCTAGGGATACAGTTTGGGATACATTACCATATAGATGGTATTGGAAATAAAACTAGATGATATCTCCAGTAGCATATAAAATGAGAAAAAAAGGATGTTATTGAAACTCAGGAAACACCCACACCCATATTTAATGAATAGAATGAATAGGCTAGCCAGGAAAAAGACACTAAGAAAGAATGGCAAGCAAGAATAGAAGAATAGAGTAAAACCAAGAAATTTTACCATAGAAACCACAATGGAAGTTTCATATTCAAGAACAGAGATTCAAAAAGCAGAGAACAATCAACAATGACAAAGTTATAGAGAGGCTATTTAATATAGGTATTTTATTCTAAAATAATTTTTATAGGACATCTATAATGGTTTAATCTTATAGGGATCAAGCAAGGTTATATTGTAAACTAAATGTTTTGGGACAAACTTGCTAATATATAATGACCAATTTAAAAAGTTTTTAAATTTTTCCGATGGTCTTAGGCTCCACAGCAGCGGCTCTCAACCTGTGGGTCACGACTCACAGGTTGAGAACTGCTAGCAGGGTCGGTTTTAGGTCTTCGCCTAAGGCCAACGGAAAACACAGATATTTACATTACGATTCATTAACAGTAGCAAAATTGTAGTTATGAAGTAGCAACAAAAATAATTTTATGGTTGGGGGTCACCAAATATGAGGAACTGTATTAAAGAGTCACGGTATTAGGAAGGTTGAGAACCACTGGTCTACAACAATAAGATGAACTGACACATTAGAAACAGAGAAAGTTCAGATATGTTGCTGGGCAAGAAAAATGAGGGAATCAATCAGGTGGCAACAAAGGTAGATCCAGGGCAGGCCTGTAGCAGCTATATAGCAGGCCTGTAACAGTGATGGGCAAACTCATTAGTCAACAGAGCCAAATATCAACAATACAATGATGGGAATTTCTTTTGAAAGTCATATTTTTTAAACTTAAACTTCTTTTAACTCCACTTCTTCAAAATAGACTCACCCAGGCTGTAGTATTTTGTGGAAGAGCCACACTCAAGGGGCCAAAGAGCTGCATGTGGCTCATGAGCCACTGTTTGTCGACCACTGTCCTAGACTATTAGCTTCACTGGTAACTCATTATTGGGCCCCCTCTCCAAGCTTGTAATAGATTGTCCATGCTTTTGTTTAAAGCTTCTGGTCCACAGTACTCATTCTTTGGCATCAGAAGACATGTCCTCAGGGAAAAAACCTTGGCTCACCATCCCAGTTATCACAATCTCTCGCCACAATGATACCCCTGGACTCATGGCCCTAATCCCCTTAGGTCAGGAACACCTCACAAGATTCTGCCTGGTCTCTTTCTCTTTGTGCTTCAGCCTGAAAACCTTTTCCAGGAAGTAATCAGAGACAATAGTTTTTGACTCAAATGAAGAATCTTGGTATCTCATTCTCACCATAAGTACATCAGATCATTTCTTCATTTCTCAAGGACAGGATCCACTGGGAATAAATGTGTGGAGCATCATCACAGGCAGGTCAACATGGTGGCATAGAACGATCCTGAACTAACATCCTCCCACAGACACAAAAAATTTACAGATCCGTCATATAAAATAATTTCCTCAAAAAAAAAAAAAAGAAAAGAGAGAGAGAAAGATCTATAAACTAGATGAACAAAAACTCCACAACAAAAGATAAAAGGGCCACACTAAGATGATTAGAAGAAGAGACATGGTCCTGCTCAATATCCAGCCCAGAAAGTGTGACCTGCAATAAGGAGCGGTGTGAAAAATGCGGAACTGTTCTCTATGGAGTGAGAGGTTTGTGCCACACACTTCAGGTACCCCAACCCTTGGCTGCAGCACTATAGAGATGAGCCACCAAAACCTCTGGTTCTGAAATCAATGAGGATTACATATACACTGAATGACCAGATTATTTTGCATTCAGAGATCATACTAATCTGGCCACACAGTGTATATGAACCACAGCACTATCAGGAACACAGAACACAATCTGAAAGGGCTCTCACATATACACTCATTTGCTTATAGAAAAACTAACAGCCCCCACAGGGGTGAGGGTGGGGGTGGGAATATGGAGAGATTAACCAGAGAATTTATGTATACTAAGGCCTGATGCATGAAATTCTTGTCTGTGTCCCTCAGCCCAGCCTGAACCCTCTTACAATCTGGAACCCATAGTTCCTAAACACCCACTTGCTTGCTCCTTACTTACAACTTGGCTTGCTGCTCCTTAACACTACCTCCCATCCCCTACCTCTGTGGAAATTGTGGCGCTGGTACTGGGACCACACAGATCCCTCTCTCACTGCCTCTGTGATAGAGGCAGTGTCGGGACCGGCAGAGGTGTGGGCAAGATCCTGGCATTGCCTCCCCTGCTGCTTCTGCAGAAGGGGTGAGACAGGGACCAGGCCACGCCACAGCCTCTCCTGCTGCCTCTGTGAAAGGGGCGGCGCCAGGTCCAATGATGGAGCGGGCCCACTCCAGTTGCCACCTCTCCCGTGGCTTCTGCAGAAGGGGCAGTGCCAGGACTGGGACTGGGCCCACGCCATGGCCTCTCCCACTGCCTCTGCAGAAGGGCAGGGGCATTGGGACTGCCATGGCTGGCATGTAGCACAGACTCGCCAGCCTCGCCCCCTGCCCACCTGGCAGCTGGAAGGACATCTGGAAGATAGTTTGGCTATCTGGTCTAATTAGCATATTATTATTTTATTATGATAGATATGCATAGCCCATGGACACAGACATTAGTGTGATGAAGGCCTGAGAGGGGTGGGTGCAGTTTGGAGGGGCCAAGGCGGGGGTAGGGGGGGATAAAGGAGGACATCTGTAATACTTTCAACAATAAAGATAAATTTAAAAAATAATAACACAAGGTAATTTTTTGAGACTTCATCATTTTAACACTACTATGTACTCTACAGCAATGCTTCAAACATATTGGAAATCTTATTATTTGGTAAAAGCAGATAAAAAGAGTTTTACAACCTTTATATTCCTGAGATTGTCAGAAAGTGCTCTCCTCATTACATAACACATTTTTATTTCTTTTAAGCCACATTGCACCATTGTACTGATTTGTAAAAATATAAAATCACAAAGATGGATTTATTTCAATGGCAAAAACAAATTTTCACATTTAAAAACATCTTCAGTAAAAGATGTTTGACACAAAATATAAAATCAATGGTAGAGTTCTATAACTTATGAATTGCCAAATTCTCCCAATTATAACGAATTTTTAAAAATTCACTCTTTAAAAATAAGAACAAATAGTAATAAAATCACAAACAGAACATCAGCATAGTGCAATAGAATATTTCTTACTGCTGTCATCCCCTATAGCTAAATAAACGATCTTAAAAGTAAAATGAAGAAAATTATGAGAAATAAAAATAGATAAGAGAAAACATATGCAAGAAAATCAGGTAAACCAAAAGTATAAATAACCCCTATATATTGTAAGAACATTCCTATTTAAAAAGTTGAAAAATAAAACATATTTATATCAAAGAAAAAATCAAATCTGAAAGTATAAGAGGGACATTTACAAGTTTTTATGTATATAGAATTATCCTAATTTCAAAACCAAATAAAGACACTACATAGAAAGAAAATTATAGGTTAATATCCCTGATTAACATACATTCTAAAATCCTCAACAAATTATTAGCAAACTGAATCCAGCAATACATTAAAAAGACCATATACCATGATCCAGATGAATTTATTCAAGGAATATAAGGTTGGTACAATATCTGCAAATCAATCAGTGTGATGTATCACATAAACAAAATGAAAGACAAAAATCGAATGATCATAGCAATCGATGCAGAAAAAGCATTAAACAAAATCCAACACCCATTTTTGATAAAACATCTCAGCAAAGTGTTAATAGAAGGATAATACTTCAAGATAATAAAGGCCATATATGACTAATTCACAGCCAGTGTCATACCCATTGGGCAAAAACTACAAGTATTTCCTTTAAGATTGGGAACAAAAGAATTTCCACTTTCACCCTTCTTATCCAATATAGCACTGGAAGTCCTAGCTATAGCAATCAGACAAGAAGAAATAAAGGCATGCAAATTGGAAAGGAAGAAGTAAAACTATCATTATTTGCAGATGACATGTACTGCATATACAGAACCTTAAAAAATTCCAACAGAAGATCTACTAGAACTGATAAATTAATTGTTTAAATTAGCAGATTACAAAATAAATATTCAGAAATCAGTTGCATTTTTATGTGCCAATAATGAACTATCAGAAAAGGAAACTAAGAAAACAATCACATTCGCAATTGCTTCAAAAAGAATAAAATACCTCAGAATAAATTTAAGCAAGGATGTAAAAGACCTGTATTCAGGAAATTCGGACACTGAAGAGAGAAATTGAAGAAGATAGAAATAAGTGGAAGTATATACCATGTTCATGGATTTGATTAAGGTAATTAAAATGTCCATACTACCCAAAGCAATCTACAGATTCGATGTAATTTCTATCAAGATACCAATGGCATATTTCACAGAATTAGAACAAATTTCAAAAATGTATATGGTCCACCAAAGTTCCTGAATAGCAATAGCAATCTTGAAAAAGAACAAAATTGGAGGAATCACACTATCTAATATCAAACTATGTAACAAGGCCATAGTAATCAAAATAAGATGGCACTGGCATAACAACATACATATAGACCAAAGGAACAGAATAGAGAGCTCCGAAATAAACCAACACCTTATAAAATTAATTTTTAGGAAAGGAGGCAAAAACATACATTGGGGTGAAGATAGCCTATTCAATAAATTGTGTTGGGAATACTGGACAGATATATACCAAAAAAATGAAACTCAACCTACCTTCTTATACCATACACAAGAATAAACTCACAATGAATTAAAGACTTAAATGTTATACTTAAAACAATAAAAATTCTACTAGAAAACATAGGCAGTAAAATTGCGGACATTTCTTGCAGTAATAGTTTTTTTCCTTGGGCAACATAAATAAAGGAAAAAAATAAACAAATGGGACTGTATCAAACCAAAAAGTTTTGCACAGCAAAGGAAACCATCAAACAAATGAAAATATCACCCACTAAATGGGAGAGTATAGTTTCCAATTACATATCTGATAAGAGCTTAATATCCAAAATTTATAAATAACTTAAAAAACTGAACAACCGAAAAACAGACAATCCAATTTAAAAATCTGCAAAGGACCTATATAGACACTTTTCCAAAGGGGGCATCAAGATATCCAATAGACATATGAAAAGATGCTCAAAATCACTAATCATCAGAGAAATACAAGTTGAAATCACAATGCAATATCACTTCACACCTGTCAGAATGGCTGTCATCAATAAATCATCACACAACAAGTGTTCACAAGATATGGAAAAAAGGGAACCCTTATACACTCTTGGAGGGAATGCAGATTGGTACAACCTCTATGGAAAGCAGTATGGAGATACCTCAAAAAGTTAAAAATGGAAATGCTTTTGACCTAGTGATTCCTTTTCTAGAAATTTATATCTGATGAAACATGAACCACTAATTTAAAAGAATATATATTCATTGCAGCATTATTTACAATAGCCAAGATTTGGAAACAACCCAAGTGCTCATCAGCAGATGAGTAAATAAAAAATATGTGATACAGTGGAATAATAATTGGCCATAAAAAGGAACTATTACTCTTTACACCAGTGTGGATGGGCCTAGAAATCATTATGCTAAATGAAATAAACTAGTCAGAGAAAGACAAGTACCATATGATTTTACCCATATGTGAAATCTAATGAACAAAATGAACTATCCAGCAAAATAGAGGCATACTCAAAAATAGAGAGCAGGCTGATAGCTGTTGGGGTGGGGATAGGGGTTTGGGTGAGGTGGTGGAGGGATTGAACAAAATAGAAAAGAAAAGGAGAAAAGGCTCATGGACAAGGACAACATAATGGTGATTGCCAGGGGTAGGAGGCTGGGCGGGGGGAAGGGTAGGAGAGTATAGGGGGTATATGAGATGATGGACAGAGACTTGACTTGGGTGGTGAACACACAATACAGTACAGATGATATAGTGTAGCACTGTACTCCTTAAACCTGTTTAATTTTGTTAATCAGTGTCACTTCAATAATTAAATAAAAAGGGGGGGGAACTAGAGCACAAATAAAATGGGGGCTACCAAAATGAAGTTTATTGGGAAGAATATAGAGATGATCTATTTAACTGTACAAAACCTGTAATAAAATATAGAGCATAATATATAAAAATAAACTTACTTTCATGTTTAAAGACATATAAACACATATTATTAATTACAAGATAAAAGCTATGGAAGAAAATAAATTTTCATTGCCTTGTATATTATTGTAGGGAGCAGCTATAGGGTCAAGCCTTGGATTGACCTGTGGCAGGGCCACAAACAAGTCTCAGCTTGGAGGGCAGAGCCCTTGTAGCATAATTAAGCCTGATCTTATAGTCCTCTCTAGTTTCTTCCTAAGTAGCTAATGGGCTGTGGGAGGTGCAGCAAGTGCTGTCAAAACAAGGTGAAACTCACAAGAACATTGTAAACATGTTGACTACATCCATTATTTTGCTTTGTGTGCTCTGACCATAAAATAAAGTTTTCGCTTGCAGGCTGTGTGTTTCTGTGTCCTCATCCAGGCACAAGAGACCCATGTAGCCCCAGCTATATTCTCTTTTTTGTCTTCTTTAATCCTTCACTGCCCCTCCTCAGGTTTACCCCTGATGTGCTGGACTCAGTTCATATTGTATGGCCTAAAAATGTATAATTTTAAGGAAGTTAGTATTTGATTATCATTAAGTGTTAAAAGAGGAATGTAGGTGTGTGTGTGTGTGTGTGTGTGTGTGTGTGTGTGTGTGTATTTTAATTACTCATGGATATGTAAATGAAAAAGTAAAACCAGTTTCTAGAACTATTCTACTACTGGCACTTAGAAAATGATTTCATTCCCTTTAGCAATAAATACCAATATAATTTTATAAAGACTTAACTAAATTGATTTCTATATATTAATGGCATCAAAATATTACATGATGACTTTAAACAATATCAAGTACTTGCCATATTCCAGGCATTAATTTGAGCACTAGCATGTATTGCTTCACTTAATTCTCAAATCAATTTCAATATTATAGTCTTAACTACTATGCCCATTTTATAGGTGTGTATACTGAAATAGAGACTAGGTTGTCTAAGTTCAAAAGTTAGATACACATTTGAAATGATGCTGACTCTATCCTACACGTTCAAGGCAAGTAAAAGCAACTCTATGGTGTAGAATAAGCAACCAGGAGGCATAAAAGACTAAGAAATGAGAGAATTTAAGGCCTAAAAGAAAACAAATGCAGGAACTGTTTGAATCTGTATAAAAGGCCACAGGGAATACATTTTATTTTTATTTATTTATTTATTTTTAAAAAATATATTTTATTGATTTTTCACAGAGAGGAAAGGGAAGGGATAGAAAGCCACAAACATCGATGAGAGAGAGACATCAATCAGCTACCTCCTTCACGCCCCTTACTGGGGATGTGCCCACAACCAATGTACATGTCCTTGACCAGAATCGAACCTGGGACCTTTCAGTCCCCAGGCCAATGCTCTATCCACTGAGCCAAACCAGTTTTGGCAGGGAATACATTTTAAATTGTAGCCTTCCAAATAATTTGAAAAGTGGAAAGTCACTGTCACCTGTCTCCTGATTGAATTTTTAACTGTGATTTATATATTAACTAGAGGCCTGGTGCACGGATTTGTGGGGTCCCTTAGCCTGGTCTGCACCCTCTCACAATCCGGGAGACCTCTAGAATGTCACACTGCTGGTTTTGACTTGATCCCCACAGGCCTGGTCGTTTGGTTGCTTAGGCTTTTATATATAAAATTATAAATAAATTATGAATTACTTTTATGCAGCTATTTTTAAGTTTAAAAATGTTATTTTTTAAATATTGAAGAATTTTACATTCCAGAAGTAATTCTTTTAAGGTGATATAGAAATTCTTGCCTGGCCAGATGGCTTGGTTTGTTGGAGCATTGTCCTTTGCACCAAAGGATCTCGGGTTAGACTCCTGGTCAGGGCACATACCTAGGTTGCTATTTGATCCCCAGTTGGATATTACTATTTCATATTGATGTCTCTCTCTTTCTTTATCTCACTCTCTTGCCCTCACTCCCTAATCTCTCTAAAAAAATCAATAAACATATCCTCAGATGAGTATAAAAATAAAAAGAGAATTTATAATTCTACTTTATCACATATAATCATGAATTAAATTGAGTTCTAGATATTCTTATGTTATTTTCTTTATGGTTATCCTTTCCAATATGATTTATCTTCTTGAAAAATACCATCACAAATTCTATTACTGAAAACATATTGGAGTTAAAAATCAGTATTTTTTCCATATGAAACATTTTTATTTAACCCTGATACTTTAAAGTAGTTTTGCTAAGTGTTTAATACTGAATTGATGGTTATTTTCTCTTAGCACTTTCAATATATCATTTTATGCATGTTTAGCTTTTGTCAAAGTCTTGGAGGTTTCCTATCTGTTGATAGTCACTTTTTTCATAGGTGATATGTCCTATTCCTCTCTGGATACTTTCAAGATCTATCTTTGGTATGAAATTTCATCTCAGTATGTCTGTGTGTAATTCTATTATATATTGAGCTTTATAAATCTGTTGATTTGTATTTTTTATCAATTATAAACATTTTATCCTTTGTGCCTTTAAATACTTTTAATTACTCCACTCTCTACTTCTGGAACATTAAATACTTATATAGTACAACTACCTTTCTATATGTTTTTATATTTTTCATCTGCTTATCTTGTCTGTGTTACATTCTGGGATGTTTTTCAAATGTATTACCCATTTGACTTTGTAATAATCTTTTTCTGCTATTTAATTCATCAAGATTTTATTTTATTCTTACTTTTAATTTTTAAAAGTTTTTCTATTCTCATTTTGATTTTAAAATTACATTTTTTCTTTTAGTTCTTTAGATATTTTAATATCTAGGTCTCTGTACATCTATGGTTGTTTGATTTTTTTTTTTGCTGACTATAGTTGCTTATTTCCATGAGTGTTTAGTACTTTTAGTTTAGGAGCTCATATTTCACTGAATGTGACTTGTAGGAATCCTAACTATGTATTAGTGATGCTTTCCTAGAAAAAATGCGCAAAATATTCTTCAGGGAGTACTACCAAACTGAGATCACTTCAGTCCCCTTTGAGGTTCCTGTTTCAATATAGAAATTTCATGTCCAGACTTTGCTAGGAATCCAAGACTTTGCCTACATGATGCATGTTTGACATCAGTTTTGTTGTCAACACATGCTCATTTAAAACTTATCACTCATAGCTTCCTGCTATCATTTCAGTTTGCTGGTGTGCATGTGTACTCATGCTTTTAAAGCTTTCTTTTACTTTCTAGCAAACCCAGCACTGCAATAAAACTTTTGCAGGAGGGTGGGTGGGGGGGAGGCATTTATCCCAGGATCTAGTTAAATTTTATGCAGAAATTCCCACAGTATGTCTACTTACTCAGAGAGCTAAAAGTGTATATTCTTTTACTTTTTCCTACACAAGATAAGTAATATATATGGACTCTGAGAAAGAAGGTATCTACTAAGAAGGATCTTAGTGGCCAATTTGGCTCAAATTAAACAAACAATCAAAGCCTAGCATTCATTTTTCTACAGGGGCCTCTCATTCAAATGGCGCTTCAGGGAGAAGCCTGTACTAAGCTTCCTGTCTCCTAGCCTGAACTACCTGTCTGTACTTTGTTCCTCCCATTTGAGCCGATCTTTATACAGGAGTTCTTGGAATCCTATTTCAATCAATAGGACTGAGGTTTTCCTCATCCAATCAGAGCTATGCAGCTATATTCCTATTAGCATCTTCATCAACCAAACATAGTGACTCCATTCAGACAGTCAAAACAGTGCCTTTTACACCAATAAAACTGAGATTTGAAGTTCTTATTTGCATGAGAACCAACCAATCAGGAACCAGGATGGTGGGATTCCTGTCTATATAAAAGTCTGATCCCCTTTAGCTCTGAGAGAATACTATCTCTTTCCACTGAAGGCTTAAGATGAGGTAGGGTGCATATTAGCACTGTCTAATCACAGTTAATAGTTGAGAGATTCTGAATCAGAATTTGCATTGATAATAATAAAAGCTTAATATGCTAATTCGACTGGATGTCCTTTCAGACATCCTTGAGGACAACCTTCCAGATGAACCAAGGGCTGCAGCTGCAGGATTGATGCCACGGGGCTTTGAGGGAGAGATCCAGGTAGCTGCCCCATGACTGCAAGGTAGGGGTCCAGGCAGCCATTCAGCAGCTGTGAGGGAGGGATCAAGGCTACAGAGAAGGATCCAGGCAGCTGCCATGACTGTGAAAGCCTACTCTTGCACAAATTTCATGCATTGGACTTATAGTCCTATCTAATAAAGAGGGAATATGCTAATTGATCCTCACACTGTCACGAAGATGGAGGTGCCCCTAGCTAATAAGGAAGGAATATGCTAATTGACATCCTCAAAGATGGCAGAACCCACAGCCACAAGATAGCAACACCCAGTTCCCTCAGTCCTACCAGGGTGGCAGGTGCCTGGCCACTCCAACCACCTGCCTCTAGAGTTCCCCAGTATCTTCAGCCCCCTAGCCACCCAGGGCCAGCAAGCCTTGGATGATGGCTGCCCAGCTGCCCAGGGCTGCCTGAGGCTCAGGTAACTAGGGCTAGCTGAGGCTTGTGCTGTCAATGGGGTGATGGGGTGTCACCTTCCCCTGATGCTGGGTTCCCTCCTGCCCCTGAGGGCTTCCAGACTGAGAAGGGGCAGGCCAGGCTGAGGGAACCCCATTCCAGTGCATGCATTTAAATGCACTGGGCCTCTAGTTTTTAATAAGATTCTTAGTTGACTTAAATGCACTTTTTGAGTGTAAGTGACATTACTCTGACAGATTATAAAACACTTTTTCGATACCTAAGAATGAATGAACAAAAATTGACATTTGCCTAATAGTATCCGGGTAGACACACACAACAATGTGGTGATGGCCAGAGGAAAGGGTGGCAGTAGCTGTGTGGAGGTGGGCAAAGGAAGGAGGGTGAGGACATCTCTAATAATGTCAACCATAAAAATAAAAATAAAAACAAATAAAAGTTTGGGTGGACTTTCTCCAACATATTTTTAGTAATTAGTGTCTATTTTCAATGTCTTATCTCACTTATGTGTCAGCAAAATTTTGTAAGATAGAAATGATTTTTCAAAATTTCAGGTGGAGATGGTTCAAAGAGAAATGTCAGGAGCTGAGTACTGGATACGATCAGTAGTAATACTTGAGTCTGTAGAATTAGAAAGTTCAATTGGATCTGAAATTTATAGGCTTGAATAGATTAAGTAATTTTTCTCAACTTCATATAGTTTATCATTTTCTGAAAAAGCAGAATTATTTTAAAATTAGCATCATGACACTACATCATATCCTCCTGCATGCTAGACTGAATAAACCAACTGTCTTTTTAAGTGTTCAAGTATCATCTCATTTATTACCTTCCTGCTTTTACTCTCTGTTGACCTTAAGGAAATAACAGAAGTATTGTACCTATTCTACACTGAATTTCTTCTGAAATACACAAAACAAAGTCCATATGTATTTTTACCATTTCTTTTCATTTAATTTTGTGTACAGTTAAAAAATGTATCTTTGGACAAACTAAGCCTAGTCCATATGAGATTAAAATGAATTAGTTATTTGTATTTTGGTAACATTAATTAAAATCTGTAAAGACTGACAAACTTGTTTTCTCATTGTAATTACAGTTGTAATAATTCTAAGCTCCATGAAATTCAGTAAACACAAAGTCAGTCAATTCTTTCTATATTCAAATAAATGGGCCACAATTATTTATTCAGACTATTATTTAAAATGTACTTCCTCATGTATTCTGGTTGTAGTACACTTCTTGATTTCTTTTTTAAAATTGAGTATATGGAAAAATCAATAAACTTGAAAATTTTATTGTACTTTCTCATGCTATTAATGCATTTTTGTTATAATGCAGTGATTTTTTCCTAACTTGTGATGTTTTTATTAATTCATAAATTTTAACATAAAACATAAACATTAAAGTTATTAAGAAAATTATTTTATAAGATATAATTTTACTTGGTTAAATGCTCTTAAATCAAATCCAATATTAAGATATTGAAAATATTTTTTATTGCAAAATAGATGGTATTTGATTTATCATAACTCTGTCTCTACTCAAGAATCACCTGCATAGATTTGGAAACATATCAGTGTCTAAGACACTCACAAATCAATGACCTCATATTCTCTTAGATGTGTGACATAGATATCAGTAATTTTCAAAGGATCCCAGTAAGATTCTAACATTTATCTAAAATGTTAGGAGTTAGAAACCACTAATTAGTAATTAATTCAAGTTTTAAAAATAATTCTGTCTGAAAAAATACCAAAGAAATAGTCTCTATATATATTTCTTTGGAAATAGTGTACTGAAAAGTTGCTGTTTCCTTAGGTTGATTAAATACCTTATCCAGTGGAGAACCTCATTTGAATAACTATATATAAACGATATGAAATATAAATTTTACATCAAATTACCCTTCATTTTTTTTTTGTTTTTTAAATATATTTTATTGATTTTTTACAGAGAGGAAGGAAAAGGAATAGAGAGTTAGAAAAATCAATCAGCTGCCTCCTGCACGCCCCCTACTGGAGATGTGCCCGCAACCAAGGTACATGCCCTTGACCGGAATCCAACCTGGGACCTTTCAGTCCCCAGGCCAATGCTCTATCCAGTGAGCCAAACCGGTTTCAGCCTTTCATTTGTTTTTAACACATAACTTATTCAGCATTTACTACAGTGTGATATATATATGTGGGCTTTTCATTTTTAATTTCATGAAAATAAACAAAAGCAAAAGCATCTTCCTTAATTTACATGTAAGATTACTTTTCTAAAATCACTCTTTGAGCCACTAATAAAACTTTACATACCATACTCAGTATCATTAATTCACTGTGCCATTAACAAGTAGAACGATGTCGATATGCTTTAAAGGACAAAATTTAGAATTCCCTCTTGGGAACAAATAAAACTCATTGTTAAAATATTTTATTGATTTTTTTTATAGAGAGGAAGAGAGAGGGATAGTTAGAAACATTGGTGAGAGAGAAATATCAATCAGCTGCCTCCTGCACAACTCCTTCTGGGGATGTGCCTGCAACCAAGATACCTGCTCATGACGGGAGTGAATCTGGGACCTTTCAATCCACAGGCTGACGCTCTATCCACTGAGCCGAGCCTTTTAAGGCAAAAACTCATTGTTAGAGAACAAATTTAGACCTCTTCAATCTTCAGTGTGATATAGTTGTTTATATGGTATTCTCATTACTTTTGTACTGTTAAAATATCAATTATGAATATTAAACTTTAATACAAGTTCCAAATATGGAACATAATTGTGACATTCCAAGAATAGAAAACATCAGGAACTTAATTTCTGACTTCCTATTCTGTATATTCAGACATATCTTACAAAACACAGTATGATTATATGTTTGAAAATTAGGATGAGATATAAGGATATTTTATGATAATTTTAATTCTATCTCCTAACACAAGAGTGCAAGCATTTATAGGGTTTTCATAACCATTCTGAATATATTTGTTAATTGTACTTTTTTACTTATAGGCATTTGATAAAGATTCTGGTAATTGCTTTTCATAGAAAACATAATACAAATAACTTTTGAAAAATCTAGTCATAGCTACCTTTTATCAATTTATTATTCCAATAAATATTTCCAATATTTATTTTCTTTAAATATCTGAAACTTTTTGCTTAAGATTTGAACAACTTTGTCAAATATTTTATATATATATATATATATATATATATATAATTGATCTTTCACAGAGAGGAAGGGAGAGGGATAGAAAGCTAGAAACATTGATGAGAGACATCGATCAGCCACCTCCTGCATGCCCCTTACTGGGGATGTGCCCTCAACAAAGATACATGCCCTTGACTGGAATTGAACTTGGGACCCTTCAGTCCGCAAGCCAATGCTCTATCCACTGAGCGAAACCGGTTTTGGCCAACTTTGTCAAATATTGACTATACCAAATATATGTGGCTTAATTGTAGGCCTGACATAAATCACTTTCCTGCTTTACCCACCTCTCTATTTCATTCACAGTAGCTGGTTGCTTACTCCTAATGGATATCATGCCTCTACAATCTATGTCCACTATCTTATATATTTATAAAAACCTAATATGCAAATTGTCCCCTTGGAGTTCGACCAGGAGACCAGAAATTCGATCATTCTCTATGATGTGTGCTGACCATCAGGGGCGGCACAGACCGAAGGAAGGCCCTGGTCGGCAGCTGCAGCTGTGGAAATGAGGCCCTGACCTGCAGCCGGAAGGCCCCAATCCCAATGAGTCCTGATCGCCAGCCAGGCCTAGGGACACTACCCATACACGAATTTTGTGCATCAGGCCTGTAGTGTAAATATAATTTTATAATGCTGTTATGCTAAAATAAGAGGAAAAACTGTTGCCTGAAGTGGTCAGAGAGTAATATTCCCAAGGGCAAATAGAATTTTTTTTTTCTATTTTATGAATTTATATCTACTAAATTTAGCAGACTTAGCCCTGGAAGAAAGTATACATTGATCACTCTCTGTAAATTTATTTTGGATATTCATTTACCTAATTCCTCTACATGACTGTGTTTGACTCAGTCCCATACTCTCCAGGTAATGTTCCATATTCTATTACTGTCCCTTTGCTCAGCTTTGTATTCTCAACTGGCTAAGAGTAAAGCAATCTGATAAACTAAAATTTTAGGGATTGTAGAATAAAATTGGTAACAGATTAATGTGTTAAGCCCTTTAAGGTGTGTTGTGATTTTAGAGGACATATATATTTTTTTCATTATGCCATTTCAGGCAGGGAAATAATTAGGTTAAAAATAGTTTTGAGCAAGAAAGCATGTCAGTAATTCCTTAAATATTATTATGAATGAAATCATCTATCTTGCCAAATACAGAACTGCTTAATATAGAGGTAGAGTAAGATAGTAAGAAATACAATAGATTAAGTAAATCGTTTAATAGTTTCCCATTCCCTAATAATTTGGGATTTCCTAAAATCAAATAATCAAAATTTGAAGAGATCTTTAAATATATCATTTGATATGAAGCACAATATAAATTCTAAGTACCTCTCATGGAAAGTGCTGTATGATGCATGCTTCAAAACCTGGAAACATTCCCTGACTCATGGCAAGTGCTCATCAATTATTTGTTTTATGAGTTAGTAAATATATGCATTAATTTTAAAAATGGATAAGGAGTGCTCCAGAATGCAAAGGCTCTGATTATTTAGTAATCTCTATACTTAATTAAAATATACATAAAAATGTATATTTTAATTAAGTATAGAGATTACTAAATAATATATAATATATATGTATGTATACACACACGTGTACATATATAAACAATATATATGTATGTGTGTGTATATATATGCATATATATATATATATATATATATATATATATATATATTACTTACACTATTATCAAACTAACAATGTGAGGCCTCACTTCTTTTACTAGTACAATAGCTCTGAGATTTTTCACACATGAGTAATATTACTTGTTTTAGTGTTATATAACTTACAGGTTTGAACACTTAAAATTTGCCCAATCTTTTTACTTTAAATCTTTAGAGGAATATATACTCACTTATTTTTAACATGGAAAGTCATATTAGATTATGGTTAAAACCACCAGAGGCTGTTTGCCTCCAGAGGCTGATTTCTTGACACACAGTCTATATACTGATGTTAAGCAGACAGCCACACACTTTGATATTATGATATCACAATAAGAGGAGACTATTCATTACTCCACATATCTTGACTGAAGTTAGAACTTTTCTGATCCGTTACCTGTTTGCTGTCAATATCCTAGCAGGTTTCCCAGATAATACACCAGGCATCTGGTTGGATCATTTTTAGCTTTCCATTTGTAAATAAGGTTAAATGTACATAATTGTTCTCTCTTGGAAGGAGGAAGGGACTAGATTCTGTGTTAAATATTGTGCAAAAAATACATATAATGAAGATTCAAAGATTTTTCCCAATATTGTATCTTTATTTGTTTATCATTTTACTATGGAATCTGGTACCAACACTTGCAGCAAAGGATTACAATTACTTTGTATTTAATATTGTTGCAGTTCAACTTAATCACTATTATGAGTAAGAAATATTTATAAGTCTGATCTATTTCTATTTTTTCATACAGTTCTTTGGGAGTATTCACAAGTGTATATTACCTTTCTCTCATTCATCCATCCATCCATTCCTATATAATACTTTGTATAGGTTACTACTTTCATTTATATTTTTAAAACCATACACATGCTGCTATTACATTCATATTATAGAGAATTATTTTTTAAAATATTTTATTGACTTGAGAGAGAGAGAAAGGGAGAAGGAGAGAAAGAAACTTTGATGTGAGAAATTTTAATGGCTGCCTCTTGTAAGCCCTCCATTGGGGATTAAGCCTGCCACCCTAACATGTGCCCTGACCAGGAATTGAACCAGCAACCCTTGGTGCACAGGACAATGCCCAATTAACTGAGCTGCACCAGCCAGTGCTGGAGACTTCTGTATATTTTACTGTCTATGTATCTAAAAAGCAAGTATACATTTGAGAATTAATTTTCATAATAATATGTAAATTTTTAAATATTAGTTCTTTTGCTCTTCTGTTCTGGTAATTTTAATCTGCCATTACAGTATCAGCATTTTAACAGGTGTAAATAAACTGCACTGTTGGTTTTCCCCCACGGAATGATAGAAGCATTAACTACTGAATGATTATAAACCACTTTGTGGAAAGTGGCATATGAATGGTTACAATAAAGGCATATAACAACCTTCTGCAGAAATATATCTCCTAAAAATTTTTATCCTGTTTCACTTGAAAAAGAAAAAACAGTTTAGTTATAACCAGAACAAATTCACTGGGAGAATAAATGGAATACTTTTCACTTTTAATAGTTAGAAGTAGGATATTACACAATGACTAGAATAGACATAGATTTATTATAAGTATTATGTAATCATAGCATAATTTTTATCTATAATTCTAAATGTTTCCCTAGTGTCAGATGAATTAATATGCATATTAACATGAGAATAGCTAAAGAGCTTGTCAAACTGAAATGATATATAAAAAGAACTTGATAAATATATCTGAATGAAAATTCTGTAAATAACATTGTAAAGTCTGTTTAATGTAATGGGTATATTTTAATTGCTTTAAAAAGATTACAAAAATGACATTCAAGACAAAGTCAGAAAATTTGAGTCAATTAGAAATACCTATATAATCAACTAAAGCATATAGATGTTGAAAAGACAAAAAAAAAGGTTAGGATTTTATAAAAATTATATCTGAATTATGGCCAAACTGATTTATAATAAAAAAATTATATAATACTATCCCTATGTATAAGAATTGTGAATCTGTTTTGAAAGATGTTAACTACAGAAAAAAACAAAGGAGAAAAGCAAAACCTCAAGATACTAAGTGAATATAGAAAGGATATACAGAATATTACAGACATACATATAACCCAAAAGAAAAAATAACAAAGGCTGGGTCAGGAAATGAAAGATAGTTTCCATGTATCATCAGCTACCACCACCATAATCTATATATAAAATAATAATCTATATATAAAATATTCTATATATAAAAACCTAAGCAACCATCGCAACCGAATGGATAACCGAACAGGCTGGATGGGGTAACCAGACAGGCAGGGGGGGTAGTGATGGGTGATGAAATGACTGACCAGCAGGCTATTTGGGCAACTAGGCCCATGGGGGGACAAATAGGGGCTACCATACTGGCAGACCACCCCAATTGTGCCATGGCCACTGGTGGCCTTCCTCTGTGGGAGGCAGCCCCAGCAGGCCTATCTGGGGACAGTACTGGTGGCCCTGCCCTGAATCGCTCCACTGTTGCTGCTGCCTGTGGCCTCCCTGGTCACCTGAGGGAGGTGACCAGGTTCATGATCAGGGATGGTGTCAGTCCCCATTACCCTGCTGCCACTGATTGCTGCTGGCCCCCTGCACTATCGCCGTCCCCTCCCTCTGCCTGCTAGCATGCGTCTTGGCTGGCCTGGTGACACCTGCTTGACAGACCTGCCCACCGCTGATCAGTTGTTCCGGCATTCGGTCGATTTGCATATTACACTTTTTTTAATATAGGATTGTTTTAGTTGTTTTATTCCTTGTTTTTCAATTAGATCTAAAGGTTTGTTGCTTTTCTCCCTGTGCCTCCTTCCATTGGTCCATCTTCTTCTTTATGCTCTTACTGAAGTGATTTTTGGTAAACTAATACTGATCATTTAAACATTGACAGAAATGACTTTATAAACTAGTTTTAGTTCAATGGATTTAAATTGGTATTCCTATATTGCTTCAAATACTCTTTGACAAAAGTAAAGACTCTCAATTTCCACTGTTATTTAGTGTAAAGTACAAAAGCAAAACAGATATAACATTTGTAAGAACTGAGTAGCAGTTATTTAAGTTTAATGGGAAGAATCTGTCATCTTTTGGTGTGGCATATTGACATTCTCCACTTCATCAAACTCTACTCACGCTTCTCTGAACTCTCTTCTCAACTAGGTCCTAACTTTTGGGTTTCCTTGGTTATCACTGCATTGTTCAATTTCAGCAATTGTTCCCCACCCTCAGTATCTGATCATCTTTGATATTTGATTGAGTGCCTTGTCCTTCACCATCCCTCAGCTGAAATCTGATCACTTGGCGTGCCATCACAAGAATCTTGATAAGCTGAAACCCAGAGTCTTTATGACTTTGATTAAATTTAGTTTTAAACCCTACTTCTAGAAATCATCTCTCTCTATATAGCCTTCAGAGACCTAGACTTTCCACTGAATAATCTGCAACCCCCAAGACAGCAACAGACAGTAGCCTAGACATAACTAATGGTCACACTGTGGGGACTTCTGGCAGGCTAAAGATAACATCTGGACCTTGGTTACACTTCAGTTCCTGGGCCCTAAG
>PVJN01025151.1:19620-30441 GCA_004026805.1 Lasiurus borealis | reverse complement strand
AGTAATACTGGTAGATATGTTATAGTTATGGCAGTATGTCATATCTTACCTATATTAATAAAAGGGTAATATGCTAATTAGACCACGAGATCTTCCAAATATCCTTCTGGACAAAGTCATTATGGTGGGGCCGAGGCAGAGATAGTTAGGGATGATCAGGCCAGGAGGGGAGGGCAGTTGGGGGTGATCAGGCTAGCGGGGGGGAGGTGCAGTTGGGGGCAAGGAGGCCAGCAGGCAGAGTGGTTAGGGGAGATCAAGCAGGCAGGCAGGTGAGCAGTTAGGAGCCAGTAGTCCCAGATTCTGAGGGGCTTGTTTGATTGGCAGTTTAGGCTCAATCCCACAGGGGTCCCAGATTGGAGAGGATGCAGGCCAGGCTGAGGGACACCTCCCACCCCCATGCATGAATTTCATGCACTGGGTACAACATAATAAATATATAAATACATTAAAGGCCCGGTGCATGAAAATTAATGCACTGGAGGGGAGTCCCTCAACCCGGTCTGCCCCCTCTCACAGTCTGGAAGTCCTCAGGGGCAGGAGGCAACCCATTGATAAGGGGAAGGCAATGCCCCCATCACACCTCTGCTGCTGCCACTGCCTACAACACAAGCCTCAGCTGGCCCTGGTTATCTGAGCCTGGAGCAGTCTTGGGTGGCTGGGCAGCTGCCATATAAGGCTTGCCTGTGCTTCAGGCTGGCCCTGGGCAGCTGGGGAACTGAGGGGACTGGGCACCACCATCTTGTGGCTGTGGGTGCCGCCATCTTTAAGGGTGGGGCAGTCAATTAGCATATTCCCTCCTTATTGGCTATGGGTGCCACCATCTTTGTGATGGTGTGAGGGCCAATTTGCATATTCCCTCTTTATTAGATAGGATATTTACCTATTTATTTCTATTTTAAAACCTACAGTATGTTTCACAATTTAAAACATTTAAAGTGTGAGGCCACGTGAATGAGTCTGGAAATGAACATGCCAGGGACAGCGAGCAGAAGGCGCCTCACGCCCACGGGGCGGAGTCTAGTGTGAGCCTGCGGGGACTCGGTGCCCAGGCAGATGGACACCCACGCCTCAGATGCCGGCAGTTGCCGGGAACCCAGGGTCACTCGATGTGGTACGCTCTGAAGTCTTTGAAACTGTTTAGAGATGACTTCACCACCTAGCTGTGACTTGAAAAAAGGAAAGGAACTGTGCTACCTGTCACTGATTTGCAGAGTGGACTTTGGGGCGCTGTCTGCCCTGTGCACAGGCCACGCCTCCTCCCACCCCCTGGGGCAGCCGGCTGGGCGGGTGCACCCCGGGCCTCGCTTTTCCCGGTAAAGGGGGTTGCATGTGCTTCCTGTGGTGAAAGAGCCCTTTCTTTGAAAGCACGATCCCCACTGGCGGCTGCTCGTTTCCGGGAACGGGCTGGTTTTGGACGCGCACCAGGTCTGGGCGAACTGCACACTTCTGAAAGAGGCGTTGTTGTTTCTTAGGCGTCCTCGGCACGCGGTGTGACACCCGTCTGCAAACCACACGGCATTTGGGGCTTCCTCCTTCTTGGGGGCCATCGCTCGGACTCCCGTCTTCTGGATGCGCGAGGCTCAAAAGCTTTAACCATGAGCATCAGGCAAAGCCCGGACTGTCGGCACCCGCCTCGAGCAGGCCCCCCGACCTCTCTGAGTGACCGGTTCCTTCCAGAGCCTGGGTCTGCCGTGGGTCACTGTGAAATGGAACAACGCCCGCCTTTGGCAGTGTGCTCTCCCAGCTTAATCCACGTCAGAGAAAGCACGAGTGTCACTAGAGTTCAGCAGGAACTTCGCACGACAGGCAGGGACACCAGGCTGGTCGTGCCAAATGGGAGATGGGAACAGGCACCTATTGGCATGGGACACACGTCCGCTCCCTCCGGGGATTGTGCTGGGTGCTTTCCCAGCATTTTCTTCTCACCCACCCCACCCCCAGGCTGGGGCAGGCACAATGGCCATCCCAACACCCCAAAGTCACCCGAAGGAAGGGGGACTCGAGCCCAGTCCGCCTCCTGCAAAGCCTGCACTCATCTCGGCTGGTCCGTCCTGGGGCGGGATGGGTCATGCATTCATTCATTCATTCATTCAGCCCAGCGGCTCTCCACCCCGGCCACAGGCTGGGGCCCCCTGAGGATCTCCCAGGATGCATCGCTGCCTGGGTTCTGCCTCCCACCAAATGCACCTGCCTCTCCAAGGGCAGCGGGTCTGGCACCTGGATCTTTTCGAGGCTCCCCAGTGACCGCTCTGACCAGGCTGAAGGGCCGCTGGGGGCCCCCATGTGGCATCCATAGCACTGACACTTCAGACTGTGATCCAGAAGCCTGGCCTCACCTCCTCTTCGTCATCCCTGCCGCGATGGTTAGCTGTTTGTGTCAGCTTGGCTGGGCCGCGATGCCTAGATATTTGGTTAGACATTATTCTGGCCTTAACCGGTGTGGCTCAGTGGATAGAGCATTGGCCTGTGGACTGAAGGGTCCCAGGTTTGATTCCGGTCAAGGGCATGTACCTTGGTTGCGGGCACATCCCCAATAGGGGGCGTGCAGGAAAAAGCTGAAGGATGTTTCTCTCTTGTCAATGTTTCTAACTCTCTATCCCTCTCCCTTCCTCTTTGTAAGAAATCAATAATATATATATATTTTTTAAAAGCCACGTTATTCTGGATGTTTCGGTGAAGGTTTTTTTTTGTTGGGGCGGGGAATAAGATCAACATTTACTAGTAAATCTGCGGACTTTGAGGGACGCAGATTACCCTCCCTACTATGGGGTGAGCCTCATTCGATCACTTGAAGGCCTGGACAGAGAAAGGACTGACTTTCCCTGACTTTCTAGAAGGAACTTTCTCAGCAGACAGCCTTTGCACTCAGAGCCACTCTGCCCTGGGTCTGAGGCCTGCTGGCCCGCCCTGCAGATTTGGGACTCATGAGCCAGTTCCTTAAAATACATTTCTTTTTATACACACACACACACACACACACACACACACACACACATCCTGTTGGTGCTGGTTTTCTGGAGAACCCTGGCTCATGCAGGGCCACGAGCAACCCTGGCTCTTGTTGAACATGGCCACACATAAACATCCCACGCACATTCCTCTGTGGACACCACGCCTGGAGAAGGAGGGGCTAGAGGCCCAGGGTTCCCAGGGCAGATGGCTACAGGGCACTTGGTCTCGCTGACCGAGAAGCGCAGAGATGATGGAAATACGATTCCATGAAGTTACTCCATCAGCAGCGACAGGACTCGGTGGCTCCCGCAGAGGGCGATTTGGCGGCCCAGGGGACAGCTGGCCATTCTGGAGGCCCCTGTGGTCCGGTCAGGGCGCCATAGACTAACTCAGGGGACCTTGCCGCTGGCATCGAGTGGGTAGCGGCCAAGGAGGCTGTAAACACCCTCCGAGCTAAAGCACAGGCCAGCCCCCGGATCAGAAACCCCCGCCGGGCGTGCCGCAGGGCCAAGGCTGAGAAGGCTGGGTTCGGAGGGAAAACGCTGGGACGGGCATTCGCGAGGGAGGAGCGAGGAGCCCAAAGTGACAGCAAAACCTGATGGAAGGACTGGAAGAGCAGGCTGGGGGCGGGCATTGCCGCCCTGGCCAGGGAGCTCCGGGAAGTGTGTCCGAGTCCAGCCGTGGGAACGCCACGGCGGGCGCCACGTGTGGCTTGAGCCGCGCTCCTCCCACGGGGAGTCCCGGCCCTGAGTCTTAGCGGGAGAGCAGACGTGGTGAGTTGTGTCTTGTGTGTTTGATTTGGGGAGCAATCTGTTAAACTCATGGGGGCGAGGGGTGGTCTGTGGGGACGCTATGAGGGCAGAGGTCCGGTTCTCTCTCGGCCAGCAATGACCCTTGGTATCCTAGTGGGGATGGGGGCGTGGGGAACGCTGGGGCTCACTCTCCCCAGTGAAGCGGAGTCACCATTTCAACCCAGATCAGATCACGCTGCGTCTGGAGACAGGAGCGAGCGGGACTCCCTCTCCAGGCCCCGAGGGGACAGGGGCAGGTGTGAGGGCACTCCTGCAAGGCGGAGGCTGGGCTGCTGCAGGTCTGGGCTCCATCCGGTGGAAAGATCCAGAGGGGGCATCAGGGGTCCTGTCCCCCAGCCCAGGGACGCTGGCAGGCTCCTCCCATCTGACATCGGAATGAACAGATGTGTGTGAGGTTAAGGAACGGGGTCAAGGGCATTCTGCTTGTGCTCGGCGAGGCTGCGAGGCCAGATCCGGCTCTGCTGAAGGCCTGCGTCACCCACTAGCAGACACACACACACACACACATGCACACGCACACATACACACACATACATACTCACACACACACACTCACACAGACATACACACACACATATATACTCACACACGCACATACACATATACACACACACACACACTCGTACACACACATACACACTCACACACACATCCACACACGCACACATACACACTCACACAGACATACACACTCACACACACACACACACATACACACACACTCACACACACACATACACACACACCTTAATGAGAAACAAGCGGGCGAGCGGGAGAAGACCCTTTTCCGTCACGCTGACGAGCCTTCTGTCATACGTCCCTTCCTTCTTCCTGGGCAGAGAAGAGCAACCGGACAGACGGGCGCTCCTGAAAAAGGTCAGCGGCACGGGCCGCCGAGTCCGCCTGACCTTCTAGAATCCTGACAGTAGTTAAGATCTTACCTGGCCTCCGGATGCGGGCAGCTCATAACTAAACTTCTTAAAAAAGCCGAGCGGCTAACCTCTGTGAAGCCGAGTGCCGGCACCGGTCCGAGGACTTCTCGTGTCCCTGTCAGTCACCAGCCCTCAGGCGACCCTGGGTGACCGCGGCCTCAGTTGTTTCCATTGTGAAGACATGGGTGTAAACGAGGTTTCCCTCCGGGGGTGGTTGTGAGGTGTAACTTCTGGGCAGCAATCACAGTTTCATCATCGCTGGATTGCTCACCTTAGGGATCCATGCCAGCTGCCCGGACCACCCTGGGGCGCTGGGTTTGGCAGCGGCCTCAAGGAGAGGCAGTTGGCTGGGGGTTGGGGTTGGGGTGGGGTGGGGGTGACGGCATTAGAGAGGGAAGAGGAGGGCTAAGATCCCGGGCTCAGGCAGGGGGACCAGGGGAGCTCACCACCTGACCAGGCGCCTCCACGGGTAGAGGAAAGGGGAGGAGGTGGGTGACGGATGGGGACGGAAAGATACAGGGGAGACCCCCGGCGTTGGAACCACACAGATCTGGATGCAAATCTCCCCTCAGCTCCGTCCTTGCAGAGTGACCTTGACACAGTCCTCAAGCTTCCCTCTCTCCTGGTGTCCCTGTGGCTGAGGCGCTGGGGAGAGGAGCTATGTGGCCATTATTATTATTTTTTTTAAGAACAAAGCCATATTTTTCTTAACTTGACTTTTCTAAGACCGAAATAGGTCTCTCTAATGAACTGTTAAAAATAAGGATAGGAAGAGAATGACGTCGGATGAGAGAGGTGAAGGCGCAGACCTTTTTATTTCTTTGTTTCTCTGCACTCGCTGTCTCCAGCAGACAGTCAGGGCCCACACGTGATGAGGAGTGTGTGTCGGGGGGGAGGGGCCCACGGGCTTGCCATTGGCCCTAGAAATAGAACCCCTGCTTTCTGGGGCTCTGCCACCCCCTCCAACTCTTCCCCCCCAAAAAAACAGCCGGTGACCTGAAGCATTGTGGGAAGAAGAGTGGCCTGGGACCGGGCGTCGTTAATGAAAGGCGTCAGGCATTAGGCGAAGGGGCGCAGAGTGGACGTGCATGGAGAGGTCAGGACCGAACCCTGGTGCAGGCCCTGGCCCCGCTCCTGTCTGCAGGCTGATATGCGCCGTCAGTGACCGCAGCAGTGCCTTTGAGCAGACCCTGGCATAAGGGCCAAAGGTGGCCTCCACCCGGGGGTGGGGGGTGCCTCTCCTTCCTGCACCCTCTGGCTCTGTGCTCGCGGTGAGGCGTTTAACTTCGCCAGCCCATGTTTTGGCAACAACATGGGCGAAGGGCTTGACCCCCACGGCACGGCCGGAAGGAGCTGTCCGTGTCTGGGTCCCCCTGCCCGGGTGCGGGTCACCCACGTTTCACGGAGCGCTTTCTACGGGGCGGACACCACGCCAGCTGCTGGAGGGACAGCGGTGAGCGAGGCAGACAGGCCTGCTCAGAAAGACAGCAGACACCGCCTGCAGACGGGGGTGGTAAGCAGGGGCAGGGACCCGGGAGGACAAAACCCAGGAGCGGTTGGGAGTGGGGGACAGGACAGAGTGCTGGCCCTGCAGGACAGGGGCGGAGAGCGAACCAGGCAGTGGTCAGAGGAGAGGGGTGGGGCTGTCTGGTCCAGAACCAGTAAGTGTGGCCGATGCGTGGAAGAGGTTGAGAGGGGGGCAGAGGGAGCCCAGGACACCGGTGCGTCTTTCCCACGCGGTCCCTCAGCCTGGACCTCCCACGCAGTGAGATTAGCTCCTCCTTCCTGACACCTGCTGACCCTGCCGGCCTGCCTCCGCTGGTCCCTCTGCATTTCTCTCTCTCCTTTTCTTCTTCCTTGGCAGCCAAGCGAAAGGAAAGCCTGTATTTGGAACAATTAGTCTGCTTTTCATTTTTTTAAAAAAATATTTTATTGATTTTTTACAGAGAGGAAGGGAGAGGGATAGAGAGCTAGAAGCATCGATGAGAGAGAGAGACATCGATTGGCTGCCTCCTGCACAATCCAGGACTACTGGCTACCAACTACTCACCTGCCTGCCTTCCTAATTGCCCCTAACCACTCCTCTGCCAGCCTGATTGATGCCTAACTGCTCCCCTGCCAGTCTGATTGCCCCTAACTGCCCTTCCCTGATGGTCATTTTGTGGGGGCCATCTTGTGTCTACATGGGAACAGCCATCTTTGACCACATGGAGGCAGCCATCTTGTGTGTTGGAGTGATGGTCAATTTGTATATTACTCTTTTATTAGATAGGATATATTTTTATTGATTTCAGAGAAGAAGGGAGAAAGAAACATCAATAGTGAGAGAGAATTCTCCTGCACGCCCCACACTGAGGATCGAGCCGACAATCTGGGCTTGTGCCCTGACCAGGAATTGAACCATGACCTCCTGGTTCATGGGTTGATGCTCAACCCCTGAGCCATGCCAGCTGGGCATGAAGCTTTTTGCTTAAAATGCGTTCAGATGGCTTCTAACTATCACAGTGCAGCGGATCCCACGGAGAAGGCATAGCAGCTGCAGGCGGCTCTCTTGTGTCCGGGGGCAGCTCCGTGTGGGGGACGACAGGGCAGTCGGGCCCATTCTGGCTGTGTGACCGCAGGCAAGTTGCCTGACTTCTCTGAGTCTCACCTGGGATGGGCAGGCGGCTGCATCACAGGAGCAGATAAGACTGTTATGCCCAGAGTTTGGGGTCCCCAATAATCAGCCACTAAGGAAGGAGCCTTTTTCCGATGCAAAAGCAAAGAGTCTTTATTCAAACCCGGATTTGGCTCCCAGCCTCTTTCTGGCGCAGCAGCGAGATGAGAGAGCGAGCCCCGGAAGAATAATGGGTTATATGGGTTAGGATATTGGGCCGGCTTAGGGAAGTGACGAGGGTGACAGAGATGGGTCGCTGTGTTCCTGGAGCTTCATTGGTCCATTTGGGTGGTGGTCGGGGAAGCTAGGACATGGCTGGCACACCTGTGGCCCCTCCCAGAAAAGGGAGGGGGTTTAGGCAGGGGGCCCAGCCCTATAGGACAAGATGGAGGAGAGTTCGTTTCTGCTTTGTCCTTTCAAGACAGAGGAGAGAGCACCACAGCGAGGGACAGAGGTGGTTTTCTCCCAGGGGAGTGGACCCGGGTCCTGGGAAGCCTTACTGCCCGGCGGAGGGCGGGAGGAGCGTTTCCCAGCAGTGTCTTCACCAGCTAGGCATGTGGCTGGCGCTGATGGGTTTACCCGAGGATTAATTCTGAAGAGTCATGCAAACAATTACCCATAGACCCTGATCAATAGCAGTTCTCCCTAATAGACACCCGATGGTTTTTCACTGCCCGTTGGCTGCGGGTCCTCCTTGGGCCCGGCCCAGGGCTTTGGGGTGAAGCATTCTGGACTCCAGCAGGGAAGGGAACTCTGCCTGAGGCTGCCCCCTGCAGGCTGCATGAGGGAATTTGGCTGGGGCGGGGGCAAGTCCTAAAACTGGGTGGACTTTGGTCCCATGAAGAGCGTGGGCACAGAGCACTCCTGCACATCTGGGGGACACCCGCTCCTGCACACCCAGGGGCCACCCCACAGAGGGAGACGTGAGTGAGGAAGGGCACCATTCTCCCGCCTGGGACGGGCTGTCTGCAGGGCACACGCCTGCCTGCTGGTCGAACTCCTGGTCGAGGGGACAATTTGCATATTAGCCTTTTATTCTATAGGATAGCCACTGAGTGGCCAGATTGTTATGCGTTCAGAGATCATCATCATCTGGCCACTCAGTGTATATATATATAGAGAGAG
The DNA here is from genome assembly GCA_004026805.1 of Lasiurus borealis. Taxonomy (NCBI): domain Eukaryota; kingdom Metazoa; phylum Chordata; class Mammalia; order Chiroptera; family Vespertilionidae; genus Lasiurus; species Lasiurus borealis. The sequence continues at coordinate 21,964 of PVJN01025151.1, read as the reverse complement.
TAAAAGCAAAACAGTGACATAGCAAGTGATTATCTTGATTACTGATGTGTGACTCAGTGAGAGCAAACAAACTTCTCCCTCTCACCCTCCAGCACGCTGCTGCTCAGGCCGGGCCGTGTGGCGTGGGTATTTGCGTAGCTCCTCGTTCTTCCAGAGAAGAAGGGAAAGGTGCTGAGTAGAGAAAACCGGCGGTTACTGCACTGCTGTTTTCCACCTTCCAGATGGGGAACTCGGTCCTCCCTCAATCCGGGTCCTGTCCTGGCAGCACAGCCCCAGCACTGCCTCTGCGGCCGAGCCCTCTCTGCCCTCGCCGGTGGATTGAACCACCTCCTCACGGGCTTTCTCAGCACGGTGTGTTCCCTTTAAAACTTTATCACCGGGCCTGCAAGTTATAGCCGGGCTGTCTCCCGGATTAGACTATAGGCCTCTGTGATAAGGGGCGGATTTGTCTTCGTTTCATCATCTTCATTCTCCCGCTCGCTCAGCCCTGCCTCCATTCAGCCACGTTCCCGGTGATTCCGGAGTGTCTGACGGTGAGAAGCCCTGGGCAGAGAGTGGGCACTCAATACATGCCTTCTGTTTTTCTGTTTTTTTCTTTTTCTTTTCTTTTTCATTTATCTTTATTGTTGAAAATATTACAAATGTCCCCCTTCCCCCCACACACACACTCTATGTATTACTATACTATTGACTATATTTATTATGCCCTCTGTTTTTCTGCTTTTCTTTTTTTTTCTTTTTCATTTATCTTTATTGTTGAAAATATTACAAATGTCCTCCTTCCCCCCCCCACACACACACTCTATGTATTACTATACTATTGACTATATTTATTATGCCTTCTGTTTTTGTTTTTTTTCTTTTTCTTTTCTTTTTCATTTATCTTTATTGTTGAAAATATTACAAATGTCTCCCTCTCCCACACACACACTCTATGTATTACTATACTATTGACTATATTTATTATGCCTTCTGTTTTTCTTTTTTTTCTTTTTCATTTATCTTTATTGTTGAAAATATTGCAAATGTCCTCCCCCCCACTTTATGTATTAGTATACTATTGACTATATTTATTATGCCTTCTGTTTTTTGTTTTTTTTCTTTTTCTTTTCTTTTTCATTTATCTTTATTGTTGAAAATATTACAAATGTCCTCCTCCCCCCCCCACTTTATGTATTACTATACTATTGACTATATTCATTATGCCTTCTGTTTTTTGATTGAGATGTAATTGACACAGAACACTGTGTCCGTTTTAGGTATGCAACATACACGATCTGACATAAACGTACGTATCGTCAGTGCACACAGCGAGTGCAGTTAGCACCCATCCCCACGCGGTTACAGGACCTTTTTTGTGGGGAGGAGAACTTGTAAGAGAGGCTCCATGCCTCAAAGTGTGCGCGTTCAGCGCTGCCTCCTCAGTATCACAGACGAGGAAACCAAGCCTCAGAAGTAAGGAAACTTGTCCCTGGTCACACCATTCGCAAGAGCGGGCTAAAGGTTGCCAGCTCTCACTTTGATATCAGAATGGTCCTGCTGTAATTGTTTTCTTTATTGCATAAGTGGTGAACGCGTAGAGGGCAGGGTTAGTTGTGAGTTCTGGTTGGACAGAGACAGCTCACATTTACCCATGGCATGGTCCCTGCAGACCATGCGTGTCACACTCAAAGGCTAACCCGGGCCAGATAAACCACGCATGCAGCCACAGAGTTGGACATGCTGCTGCCGACTGTCTGAGGCAGTCACGCCGCCGAGCCCTCCAAGGACCCCTGAGTCCCTGCCAGCCCGGGAGCCGGGCTTTGCCGCTTCATCCCACGTCCCAGGGGCAGACGCCCAAGGGCAAAAAGAGGCAAGAACGGCTCAGGGCCCAGCCGCTCGGCGTGCAGGGGCTGGGACCGCGGCCGATGACCTGGGCGGTGCTCTGACAGCTCATTCCCCAGGAGGGAGGGCAGGCTGAGGGCCCAGGAGGGCAGGGTGGGGCGAGGCCACCGCGTGGGCAGGAGGCCTCGAGTCAGTCTCGAGCTGAGTCACGGAGAGGTGGTGCATGGACCTGAGGGTTCAAAGACCGGGCATCTGGGAGCCACACAGAAGATGCTCCACGCCGAGCCAAGGATGCTGCTTAGCACGCCGCCTCCCCGCTGCTGCCAGCGGTTCTGCTGGGGCGGGGGGGTGGGGGTGTCCCCGATACAAACCAGATGATGACGCTGGCGCCTGCAGGATAAACACCAGGCAAAGGGCCTGGGCTGCTCCGAGAGTTTCGAGCTCAGGGCTCATTTATAAAACAGGGTGCTCTCTCCAGGGGGTTTCTGGGGAGGTACGGGGGAGTGGGGGGCAGGTCTTT
>PVJN01025151.1:0-19520 GCA_004026805.1 Lasiurus borealis | reverse complement strand
GAACAGAGTCTGGGCTGGGGTGGGGGTGGGGTCTCGGGAGAGCCCAGCAGGTGCGGGACAGCAGGGGGAGGGTAGGCTTCCGGCCCAAGACAAACTATCTTCGCTCTTGGCAGTGATGTCACCCAGGGTAACAGACTCAGTCATTTACCGCGAGCCCCTAAGAGCAGAACTTCTACTTTCTAGGGCCCAGGACACCAAGAGGAAATGGGGGGGGACTTTCGGAGGCTCTCTGGCCCCTGGAGAGGCTGGAGAGAGGCCTCTGGGGACCCCCAAAGTGCCTGGCTCTGCACCCATCTTGTTCCATGGTAGCGTTCCGCCCGCCGAGAGAGTTCAGGTTTCCCTCCCCAGAAGGAAACGGTGGTTTGGCCTGGCGCCAGGGAGGCCTCCCGGAACCTTCTTTTTAAACCTGCCATCTCCCCAGCTCCCGTCCGCGTTCTTCCGTTTTCCCACACCTGTCACGTTCCATGGCCCTGTGCCACGCACACACGGGCACCTGTCACGTTCCATGGCCCTGCGGCACTCACACACGTGCTTGGTGTTCTGGTCTGTCTCCCTCCCTAGAATGTAAGCTCCAGAGGGCGGGCATTTCTGCCTGGGAGTCATCCCCTCCACCCCAGGCGGCAGGCTCGGTCGGTGTGTGTGCAGTAAGCGAAGGAGCAGGTTCCCTGTGGTGGCAGCTCTGTGTGTCTGTCTCCCTCCTCTGACTGTGAGCTCCTTCAGGGAGAGACTTGATCTGTTTCATTTCTGCATCTCCAGCAACTAACCAGCAGCCTAGCCTGGCTCTTGGCAAGTCCTCAGGAAGCCTTTTAAAACAATCTATAATAACATAAGCATAATATGCTAATTAGACCTGACGTCCTTCTGGACGAAGCCCATGGATGGATGGGTGGATGGGTGGATGGGTGGAAGAATGGACAGATGGATGGGGGTGGATGGATGGAAGGATGGATGGAAAGATGGAAGGATGGATGGATGGATGGATGGATGAATGGATAGATGGATGGATGAATGGAAGGATGGGAGGATGGAAGGATGGATGGATGGATGGATGGATGGATGGATGGATGGATGGATGAATGGAAGGATGGAAGGATGGATGGATGGATGGATGAAAAGATGGATGGATGGGTGGATGGATGGATGGGTGGATGGATGGAAAGATGAAAGGATAGATGGATGTGTGGATGGATGGATGGATGGATATATGGAAGGATTGTTGGATGGATGGAGGAATAGACAGATGGATGGTGACTTCTTTTCCGAGGAGAGCTTGCTTGGCAAAGTGCAGCAAACAGGTGTCCACCTCTGGCCTGGCCTGTGGCTGCTCCTCAAGAGTTCATTTGGGGCTGGAAGAGTTGAACAATGAGGTTGAGTCCAGCTGGCCAGGGCAAAACAGTGAGGTCCGTGGGGGCGTCAGTCTTGACTGTGCCCCTCCCTTGCCTCTTTGCCCCTCACCCCCCGGGAGGGAGAACTCGCCTTCCCTGGCCTGCCCTCCTCATGCTGTGGCACAGACAGCATCCTCTGCCGGCTCCTCTGTCCCCTCCCCAGCAGCTGCTCCTCAGGAAACAGAAGGAAAGAGGCCCAGTGCCCACAGCACTGGCATTTGCTGTTTTGTTTTTCCTCCCTGTCCCCTTGCCCCGACCCAAGCTTTGTCAGACCCAGAAAAGTAACTGCCCACCGTGGAAGGCTAAGGTGCTGTGGTATCCCCACTTAGAAGAGCGGTCACACAGCCACAGAAATTACAACTGGCTGAGCGAGGGGCCTTGGGAGCAGGTGCTGGGTCAGTGCTCCTGGTAGCAAGGAAGGTCCCCTCAACATTCCCAGTCCTCGGTACAGGGTGTGAGGCAGGGACAGTCTCTGAGCAGGGAACGAGTCTTTGCTGCCTTAGGGCAGAGCATCTGCCTGAACCCTGTGTGCACAAACTCAGCTGGGAAGGTGGGCCAGCAGCTGGGGCTCCAAGGTCAATGGATCTCGACACTTCATCCATCTGGCAGGGAGAAAGGTCCTTCATCTTGACTTTAAGTAAGAGCCAGTACAGGCCACAGACTCAGAACTCTGTGGAGCGCAATCCAAAGGGACCCAGAGATTCTGTTAGTTTATTTTTTCTATTTATGTTTTCATGACCATGTAGTGTAGGTGATGATGGTGGTGATGGTGGTGGGGATGATGGTGGTGGTGGTGATGGTGATGGTGGTGATGGTGGTGATGGTGGTGGTGGTGATGGTGGTGGTGATGGTGATGGTGGTGATGGTGATGGTGATGTTGGTGGTATGAGGGGCAGGGACAGAGACAAGTGGCCATAGAAGTAGCTCAGATTCGGGTGGAAGAGATGCTTTTGATGAAAAGTGGTTCGATTCTGGATGGACCTCAGGGTTAAGTTGGGCTGTGGGGAGTGCGGAGAATGGCGGTGCCATTTACCTGGAAGGTCAAGATGCAGAGGAGCAGGTTTGGAGGGGAAGCAGGGGGGTCTAATGGCATGGAGGGGGTCAGCATACAGATGGGATGGGAGACCCTGAGCAGTGAGTGCAGAGAGAAGAGGAGGTGGGAGAGGAGAAGGGGAGGGGAGGATGTGGAGAAGGTAGGGGTGGGGAGAGGAACGGGGAAGGAGGGCAGTGAAAAAAGAAAGAACCGGGTAGGAGCTCAGAGCTTAGACTTCCAGGAGCCTGTGAAATCTAAGGAAGATGCAAGCTGGCCAGCAGCCGGTCCACAGTCTCTCCTCGACATCCAAACCACGAACCGAGTCTCCCCGGGAATCCCAAGGTCATCGCGGCCCGTACAGGACGGCCACAGCCTCCTACGGGCTCATCAGTGAACTCTGGTCGAGCCGAACGAGAAACAGGGAGGAGCTCCGAAGGAAGCAGCTAAGTCTAAATATTTACCTTGGACACGCTCAGTTTCATGAATGATTGACTCACTGGTGTTAAAAATAGGCCCAATTCACGTCTCTGCTAGGTGTTGGTATTATGTCTACACGCTGTCATTCCTCCTGCCACGGGGACATATTGTCATGCCTGTGACACCGGTAAGGAAGCTGAGCTGAGAGAGGTCGAGGGCGTTGCTCAAGGTCACACACTGGTGGGCGGCCGTCAGGGGTGAAAGCTGAGTCACTGTGGGGCCAAAGCCACGTCCGTCCCGCTAAACCACCCTGATGCACAGGAGGGTCTGACCTGGGACCTCCTTGTCACCCTCTGACACTGTCTATCCCGATGCTGCGGAACCAGCGGTGGAACGATCCCGGCATCAGAGAGGGATGGGCTGCGGCTGAAAAGGCAACCAAGTTCAAGCCTGTGCCGCCCGCTGCACCTCAGCCAATAAGGAAAACCAGTGAGCCCAGAGGATGGAGGATGAGCCTCCGGAAGAACCACCGCAGGAAAGCACAAAATCGGGGCTTTCTTTACGTCCAGGGGAGGGGGCACACGGGAGGGACCGAGGTCAGGAGGGGCCTGAGGAGCTGCGTCCGGCATCAGGGAGCCGGCAGGCCCGGGAGGCGAACTTAGTTCGGGGGCCACAGACTCCAGGTGCTGTGGGTTATGGTCTCCGTGTTCCTGTAAACCCCGGACAGACACTCATTATTTGGGGACACACTTCCTGATCGCCCCAGGGGAGGCCATTCCCAGCAAGGAGCTGCGTTGTGTTTTGCTGTTTCCGGTTTTCTTGTGTTTGTAAAATGTAAGCGGAAGTCCTCCGACGCTCGTCCTGTCTGCGTTCAAGGAAAAGCAGCAAAGCAAGTGCCCTGCAGGCTCCGGGAACGAGGCAGGCAGAGCGAGGGGACCTGGGAGAGGCCAGCCGTTTGCCAGCATGACGAGACAGCAGGAGCCAGGCTGGGCGGCTGTGTGGGAACAGGAGGGGGGGAGGGCACCCCAGAGTGTGCGGGAGGCCTGCTCCAGCACCGCTGTCTGGGGGTGTCCGCTTGGCCTTCGGCACAGCCAACTCCACTGGGCACACGCATGCCCACTCGCTGGTGTGTGGCCCGTCAGCCCTCAGCAGCAGGTTGATAAATAAGGGCATCGCGGGCGGCTGTCTCCCAGGCCCAAGTGACTCCTCCCAGGTCACCAGGCCCAACCCCTCGGTCAACATGAAGGCGCAGGGAGATGGGATTGGCCAGGGAAAGGCTGACCGGCTGCTCTCAGTGGACACCCGGGGAATGGATGGTCTTTTCCATGTTCCCCCACACAGGCCTGTCTCCCAGCATCCCTCTCTCTTGCTGGGGGGACTCCTAGACACCCATCTTTCTGTGCCCCACTTCCCAGACCCCACCTCTCTCTGGGCAGGCGCCCTTGGCTGAGCCTGGACTGGCACCGGCTGCCCAGGTACTGCCTTGGGTCCCTCCTATCTTGTCTGCCCCTCTGGCCCTCTGGGGTCCCCAAGGGGAGAGGCTCAGCTCGTGCGCCTCACTTTGGCCAGGCGTGATGGCTGACCGTCCCGTGGAGAACTTACCCCATCCCGGTCCTTAGGGTTGAGGTCTGGACCAGCCTCGTTCATCAGTGTCCGGCCCTGCCTCTCCCCTGGCCCTCCCACAGCACGGCCCATTGATCCCACGCTGTCACAGCTTCACACCAGCGAGGAGGGACCCGACACCCAGGAAGGTCAACCCGTTAGCTGTCAGCCAGCAGGGTAGTGATGAGCAGCCAGGACCCCTCCGCCGCCCGCTCCCGGTCCAGACCTTGCTGACCCGAACCCGGGCGCGTGCGTTAATCATTGACGGCCCCTCGAGAGAGGCCTCGTGGCCTGTTGACAGCAACAGGCGTGCTGGCTGCCGTGTAATCATTAACGCCGCGTCTCCCACAGGCCCCCGCGCTATATCTGATGTCAGCGGGCCGTCTATCTGCGTGCTCTTTAGACCGGGCTGGGGAGCGAAGCTCGGGCACGGGTAAGCTCCGCTCCCTCGCAGTCCTGGGTCGGCTTGGGGAGCGGTTTCCGGGGGGACAGGACTCCTGCAAACAGGGGGGAAGGAGGAGCTTGAAACGGGGGGACTTGGAAATCAAGGTGGGGAAGACGGAGTCGAGGGAATGTACACAAAGTGCCAGCGAGGTATCTGGCAGATGCGAAGGTAACAATGACATTGGCCGTGAGCAATGCCAGCTGTTCTTCCCACCGCTGGCTGGTGGCCCGGGCTGTAACCTCCCGTTACCCACCCTCTCCCTCCTCTCTCTCTCTCTCTCTCTCTCTCTCTCTCTCTCTCTCTCTCTCTCTCTCTCTCTCTCTCTTGCTCTGTTTTCCACACTCCTTTTCCTTAGTTCGTCTTGGGATTCGCTATAGCTCCTGCCAGGTCAGCAGAGTTAATCCTGAAAATGAAGCCCACAGCCAAGAGCTGATGTTGTCGTTTTCCCTTGAAGTCGGGGACCACAGGCAGAATTTCTATGTTGTCATCTCAAGGCCAAATCCCTTCCTCTTCGGGGCTCCTCTGTGCTGGCACTCAGGGCTCCCACAGTCTCAAAGAGGGTCACCCACTTTATTTAAAGTGAACACTCCTCATTTCTAAAACCTCAGCAACAGCTTGCCCGCTCTCCAGGTGCCCAACCACACGGCACGGCCTGGCCGAGGTGACCCCTCCAGAGAGCCACCAGGACCAGGACGTGTCCCGGTCACTGGAGATCAGAGGAGCAGTCAGCAGGCCAGCCAGCTCTGGGGGCTCAGGGGACAGGCGAGGGGAGGCCGGAGGAAGCGCTCAGAGGTGCCAGGGGCGGGCGGGGTGCAGAGTGGAGCCCGGAGCCTGGCAGGTGAGATGGAGCAGGAGGAGAGGACTCTGGCACGGGGCAGCCCGAGAGCCCCGAGAGCCGGAGGGGGCGGTCTAGGGAGCTAAGTGTCCCGGGGGTGCTGGCGTGAGGCAGTGGCCTCGCAGGTCACAGGCCAGCGCTGGTGACAGCGGCTCCCCCAGCCACATTCCCGCCAGGCCAGAGCTGATGCTCCGAGAGCAGTCTTCTTCCAGAATTCTATCTTGTACATCTTGTTGGCTACTTAAGTGCTTAATTCTTCAAAAACTTTTTTAATTTAAAGAAAAGGTAGACGCTCATTGTTCTAGTTGGAGAGGTGGTGTTTCGGTTTGCTTTTCCCGGTGTAGAATGTGGGAAAGCCATAGAAAAACAAGAGGATGATTGGCTAACATATCCCGGCCCCGTGGGAACAGCTGCTTCAAGGCCGTTCCTTCTCTAAGCACGGCCAGCTGCGACCTGTTCTCTGCTGGTCTGTAGCCCAGGCAGGACCCCACTGGGACATGCCGCTCACACCTATGTGCCCGTGAGCCATCTGTGTGCCCGTGAGCCACCTGTGTGCCCTGAACCATGTATGCCCATGAGCTGTCTGCGTGCTCATGAGCCATTTGCTTGCCCGTGAACCATGTGTGTGTCCATGAGCCGTCTGTGTGCCTGTCTGTGTGCCCGTGAGCCATGTGTGTGCCTGTGAGCCCTCTGCTTGCCCATGGGCCGTCTGCACCCCCTTCCTAACAGTGTCTCCTAGCATGTAAGCTCCACGCAGACAGGGCAAGGACTGCCTTGCTCGAGACTGCAACCCCATCACCGGATGCTAGGGGCTTAGTAAATATTAGTTGCATAAATAACTGATTGTATAAATACTTTGTTTTAAATTTAATTTCGCATATAAAAAGTGCATGGGCACAGTTTAAGTATGTTGCTTTAAGACTGGCTATTCAGCTGGGCCAGTGGTTAAGCAACAGTGTATGAATCAGGAGGGCACAGTTCTATTCCCGGTCAGGAGACCTGTCCAGTTGCAGGCTCCATCCCCAGCGGGCGTGCAGGAGGCAGCTGATCATGTTTCTCTCTCACCATGGATGTTTCTATCTCTCTCTCCCCCTCTCCCTTCTTCTCTGAAATCAATACCAACATATGTTTTAAAAAGAGTGGCTATGTAGACTACATCTATTTTTAACATTGACTAGTGTACATTCTTTCATAAACCCTCCTTCTTGCCAAGTGAGGGAACCCTGAGTGATTTCTCGGGACAGTAACGCTCTCTAACGCCGGGTTTTAGGTGCCCCGTGTGTTTTATCCTGGCTTGACCTTCCCTCTTGCCCATTTCTTCCTCTGGCCAGCGCCGTTGTTTCTCACAGACAAGAAATGCTTCAGTGCCGGTTCTGGCTGGAATCCTGGTGCACGTTTCTGACTGTCCCAGGATGCGTGTCTACAACCGGAGTGGTTGGCCACAGGGCCTGCGCATTTCCATCTCCAGAGCGGCTGCCCGTTCCTTAGCTCTGCAGGGCCCGGGGGCCGGGTGACCATGTGGGTAGCTGTTTCCGGTTGGGCAGGGAAGGGACCACTTCATTTTAATTTCCCGGCTTTCATTTTCACATCTTGGGGACGGGAAGGCGAGTGTTCACAGCACGTGCCCAGTGCAAGCATGACCGCGTGGATGGGGATGTTCGGGGAGAGGCCTGGATTTAAAAGCCAGCCAGCCAGCCAGCCAGCATCCAGACACAGACGTGGCCCACCCAGCCACCTTGCAAATGGAGAAACTGAGGCCTGAGAGGAGCAGGGGGTGCCCAGGAGCAGGGGTCCCCCGTGCGGGGTCTCCGCCAGCCCTCCTCGCCGACTCCCCTGCGTTGCCGACCTCTGACAGCCGTAGTCCAATGGCTTCTTTCTTCTTCTTCTTCTTCCTCAGGAACAGAAGGAGGCCGGGCCCAAACCCGAGAGAGAAGCCATGAAGCTCAGTGACAGGGCCCCTGCCGCCAAGGAAGAAAGCCGTTCGGAGGAGAAGGACCCGGTCAGTCCTGGCTCCCTTCCCCCGTACAGGAGCCCCCGGGGACTCCAGGGCTGTCCCTCCTGCCCCTTCCGCTGGGGGACATGCAGGCTACGGGGGGAGGAGGGGAGGGAGGTCTGGACAGGAGAGCAGAGGCTGGATGCACGGTGACGTGGAAAGGACCCTAAAGTGCATGCGGTGAGGCACAGGCCTCAGGTGGCTTGGATTTCGGTTGATAAAAATCCTGTCTGTGGGTGACCTTCCGGATTTGGGGGGGAGGTACAGTGGTACCTCGAGATACGAGTGCCCTGACATACGAGATTTTTGAGATACGAGCCTTCGAGAGCGAGCAAATTTGCTTTGAAATACGAGCAACATTTGAGATAGGAGTCATCTCGCGGATCTGCCGGCTGCACATGACCCACCATTTTACCGCGACTCGAGCGTCTCATAGTTTCCCATGCCTCAAGGTTACGGAACGAATTAAACTCGTATCTCGAGGCACCACTGTATCTCCATTCCAGAGGTCATTTCCCTAGACCAAGGCAACATTGCTGTGGAAAGAGATGACGATGTCATCCTTCAGGATACACTGAAACCTGCCCCCCACCCGCCACAGGCCAGGTCACCGTCCCCTCCTCCAGGAAGTCCTCCGCCCTTAGAAAGCCTCTCTCCCCGCTCCTCGGGACGCCCTGGCGCCTCTCTCTAAACCAGATGCAGAACCCAGGAGCCAGCCCACACCCTCCCTGTGCCGGGCCTTCACACACAGGGTCCTTATTTGCTGCTCCCGCCACACCAGGGAGACGGCATCGCCACCCTGATTTCACCGGAGAGGAGGCGAGGCTGGGGGACGGCGGGGGCCACTCGTCCACGGCCCTGTGGCCAGTTCCAGGCGGAGCCGGTCTGCGACCTCCACCCTGTCTCCTGTGAGGGGTGTGTGGGAGCTGCTGGGACTGGAGGAGAATAAGTCACTTTTGTATGAAACCTTTAGATGAGGGCAGAGATCAGCACTGGCCAGACGGCCAGGGGAGTGTGAACGGGGAGGGCTGAGCGCCATTGTCCTCACGTTGCAGGTGTGAAGGGGAGGGCCACCCGGCGTCCTTCCACGGACACTGCCTCCGGGTGGACACCATGGGCATTGCTCGGGGCTCGTATTGGGTTGAGTCACGCCTGCCCTCTGCAGGCACTGGTCTGGGATGCTTGTCTCCCTCTGCAGGCCCCCGCCACACCCGACTCTTCCCCTCCCCCAACACCCCTGGCCTGGGTCCGAGCCCTCCCACACCACACCCTTTATGGCCAGCATACTCCCCAGGTGTAGTGACCCAGGAGCCACCTCTTCCAGGAAGTCTTCCAGGATTCAGCCCCAGGCTGGCTCAGGGTACTCCCTCTGGGTCTCCCCCGGGGAATTCTCAGCCATCGGATTCCATGTGACAGCTCAGATTGTCTAAGTCTGCATCCTGCTCGGGACCACAGCTCCGCCTAGATGAGGGGGGAGGGCTCTGGAGGGGAGCAGGGCGGGCCACAAATCAATTCCAGAAGAGCCGGTTCCCCCGAGTCTCCTGGTGGGGTTGGGAGGCAGAATGAGGCCTGTTTCCCATGCTCAGGGGATCGCTCACCTGCCGGGGAGGGCCGGCTTGTGCCTCTGGAAGCCCTGGTTCTCCCCGGAGCAGCGACTTCCCCGCGTGGTGCATTGTGGGCTGGCTGTTGGCACGTGCATGTGGCACGGCTCGCTCCCCGCTTGCGGCTGCTCCACATCTGATTTTAACATGCGCTTTCTGTGTAGCCCCGTCTGCTGGCTTCTGGTCTGTGGGCCTCCAGGGGACATTCTTCGTCCCCCAAACACACCTGTGGCCCCAGCAACTGCTCTGCCGCTGGGAGCTCGGGGCCAAGGCCACTGTCCTGAACAGCAGTGAAAGCTGCTCCTCGGACTGGGCGCAGATTGGCCACAAGTAAACGACGTCTCACCCCGTCCTCCCGCGCCTTCGGGGTCTGGTCGCCGGATGCTGCCCTGGAGCCAGGCGTGCGGGGTGAGCGGAGTGGGGAATGACCCCATGACTCCCTCCCCCATTGCCTTCCCGCGGGTCTAGAGCGGTAGGCAGCCACGCCCCGGTGGGCACGGGCTTTGAGTATCTCTCCCAGCCCCTGAGTGACGGCAGGACGGTCAGGGAAGGAGGGTCTCCCATTGGCACCCGGGAATGGGGTAGCCCAGAGAGGGGCAAAGCGCGATTGGCAGTGCCCTCCATCTGTGCCAATGGCGTCAGAAGAGGGACAGGGAGCCCTAACCGGTTTGGCTCAGCGGAGAGAGGGAAATGGGAGCTGGAGGCGGGCATGGCTTCTCCTGCATCATCCATCCGTCCCAACCCTCCAGGCTGGCTGAGAATTCCCCGGGGGAGACCCAGAGGGAGTACCCTGAGCCAGCCTGGGGCTGAATCCTGGAAGACTTCCTGGAAGAGGTGGCTCCCGGGCCGCTACACCCGGGGAGCATGCCGGCCAAGAAGGGTGTGGTGTGGGAGGGCACGAACCAAGGGCCGTTTGGGTATTTATAACATCATTCACCCGCCGTACACAATCTCCATCTTAAAACTCAGCCCGCTCTATAGGGCAAACACGTCATTGCTCCACCCTCGTGCCTTGGCAGGGCCGGGCCACCTGATTTCTCTGGGCTTGGACGCCTGCAGGCGGGCATTCCCACCCCCGCCTGAGGGAGCCGCCCGGGCTTACGGCTGCTGAGCCCTCCTCCCTGTGCTGGCCTCGTTAAAAGGAACCCCACACCCAGGGGTGATGCTGGAGCAGACAGGTTTCCCCTGTTGCTCCAGTTGCCGTTTTGACTGGGGATCAGGGAATAAAAAAAACACACACACACACACACGTTGCCCGTTTCCTGTCCAAACAAGGGCATTGCCACACTTCCGGCCGGGCCGCCCCTCCCGTGGACTCTGCCTCCGGGCCCCGGCGGGTGCCCTGGGCACTGCGGGAAGCGGAGCATGGACTCCCGGGAGGAGCCCGGCTCAGCGCCCCTCGTGCAGGGGGTCCCCACGGGGGCCTGGCCGAGGAGCGGGAAGCCAGGTGGGAGGAGAAAGCAGGTAAACCTCAGAGACGTGGGCTTCTGTTCCCCCCACGGAGGGCTGGGGTCCCCACGGGGGTCACAGTGCGTGCCGGTGACTGCCTGCCTCCAGGCCACCGGCCTTGGCCTCCTGCCCCAGTGACTTCGCCATCCGTGTTCCTTCCCTGTCTCCACAGCAGGCACCTCTGCCCCTGGGGCCGGTGCTGAGGGGTGGTGGGCACAGGGAAGCACACAGGGGTGAGGACTCCGGAAGATGGCTCCCCCTCTGATGGTGCAGACAAGCAGGAGTGATGGTGGGAGCAGCCAGGAAGGCCCAGGGAGAGAAGGTGCCCCGCCTGGCCAGGGTGGGGTGAGGAGGTGTGGCACCTGAGCTGAGACCCTAAGGGTGAGTTTACGGACAGGGACGGAGCATGCTGTTCTGTCCGCAGTGCGATTCTGTCCCATCCAGGGACCCCATTAAGTTCAAGCTGCTCTTATTGCAGAAAAACACAGTGGTCCCTGGGTGTGCCTCTGACACCCGCATCCATGGATGCTCCAGTCCTTTATATGAAACTAGAGGCCCGGTGCACGAAATTCGTAACATGGGGGATTTGGCTGGCGGGTCCCTTCAAAGAGCATTTGAGGGACTTCAGCTGTCTCCTTTACTGCGGTGTCCTCGGAGCTTTGTCAGAAATACTCACAGCACACACACACACACATACACACACACACACACACACATTCACACACATCTTGACAGACTCTCACACACACACACACACACACACACACACATTCACACACACATCTTTACAGACTCTCACACACATTCACAAACACACATTCACACACACATTCACACACACATCTTTACAGACTCTCACACACATTCACACACATACATTCACATACACTCTCACACACACACACTCACATGCACACAGATTCTCACACACACTCTCACACTTTCACACTCTCACATCCTCTCTCTCTCACACACACACTCACACACATTCACACGCTCACACACACACTCACAAACTCACACTCACATACACTCATACTCTCTCACACACACACATTCTCCCTCACTGAACGATGGCAGAGAATGTGCTGTCCAAGGACACCTGGGTCCCCTCCGTCTGGTGAGTGGCCCACACCCCTGGCCGGCCTCGATGGCAGCCCTTCCTGTGTCCAGCTCCTGCCGCGGGCCAGCCTTTGCCACGGGGCCCGGACGTTTCCCCTCCAAGGTTCTGCTGGGCTGTGGCCGTGCTCAGAGGGAGCCACGGGGCAGGATCACACGGAGCGGGCCTGGACCTCGGGCCATGTGCAGGGACTGGACTCTCTGTCTGCGGGTCCTTGTCCCCGGTGCTCCTGGCAGCTAGGGGACCGGCCCCTCCCGTCTGCCGGACCTGTGTGTGCACGGGCGGGGGCATCAGCGTGGCTGGCAGCAGCCACAGAGGAAGAGGCAGGAGGGCGAGCATGGGGTGCTGAGCCAGACTCCCCGGGACCGCTCTGCCTGTCCCTCACCCGTGCATCCGGGTAAAACAGTGGTGGGTGACCTGTGAGTCCAGGACCTCGTCCCCAGAAAGCGCTGAGAGCACTGGCCCGTGGCCCTCAGGAAGGGCGGGGCTCCTGCTGGCGGCTGGGCTGGCTTGGAGGGCTCAGAACCGGCCAGCCTCGGCTCAGACAGCCACATGCGGCCACATCCGGGCCTGACGCGCTGTCCTCTCCTCCCCAGAGCTGGTCCTGCCCGCTCATCCTGGCCTCGCTCCTGGGCGCCCTCGGATCCTCCTTTCTGTACGGGTACAACCTCTCCGTGGTGAACGCCCCCTCTCCGGTGAGTGCTCCCCTCCCCCACACACATCCTGCCATGGGATGTGCCCTGCAGGGGGCGCTGAGGAGGCGAGGGAAAGCTAAGTGTTACCCCTGAAGCTGGGTGGTGTGGGGCGGATGGGGAGTGCAAACCTTCGCAGGCAGGTTCTGTGCCAGCCGGGGGTCTGGGGAGACCGGGCAGAGAGAAGCACCGGCCCCCGCCTTCGAAGGGGACGTGGAAAATACAGAAGCAGATGATGGTAACCAGCAGTTCTTTGAGGCTGGAGATGGAGTGCCCTGGGAGGGTGCGGGAAGAGGAGGGGGTGCCGGGGCGGATCCCGAGGGTCTTAGTCCAGGGAGCACGGGTCTGAGGGGCCACAGAGGGCCCCCTTCCCTCCTCTGCTCTGTCTGCGCTCTTGTCTTTGCCTCTGAGCCAGAGGGCACCTGGGTCCAGCCGGTTCAGACCCGCTGCTGCCTTTGCTTTCCCAGGTGCCAGGTCTCCAGCACCCAGCGCCGCCCTGCTGCTGGGCAGGGCGAGGTCTGCTTCTCACCCACCTGGGCTGGGAGGGTTCGGTGCCCCCCGTGCCTGGGGGTGCTGGCTTCTACTGGTCCTGCGGCCGCCCGTGGAGCAAGGTGGTGGGTATGAGGGAGGCTTTTCCGAAGAAGGTGATGCTCGCTGTGTTCTGATCGGGGAGCGGAGGCCCAGAGGCCTGAGGTGCGTGCAAAACACCAGGTGTGACGTCACTGAGGCCTGGTGTGTTTGGAGCTCGTAGGGCGGGAGCCAAGAGGCAGCCAGGAGCCAGGCGGTGGACTTTTTTAAACACATCTCTTTTTAAATGTGTTTTTGTTGTTGAAAGTACAGTGGTACCTCGAGATATGAGTGCCCTGACATACGAGATTTTTGAGATACGAGCCGTCGAGCGAGCGATTTTTGCTTTGAAATACGAGCAACATTTGAGATAGGAGCCATCGTGTGGATCGGCCGGCTGCACATGACCCACCAGTTTACCGAGACTCGAGCGTCTCATAGTTTCCCACGCCTCAAGGTTACGGAACGAATTAAACTCGTATCTCGAGGTACCACTGTATTACAGAGGTCCCTATTTTTCCCCCTTGACCATCCCTCTCCGCTTTTTTTTTTTTTTTTTTTTACTGTTAACTCTGTGTAAGTTCATTTGAAAAACTGATTCTGATGCTGAACACAGTTTGCAAGCCCGGGGGTGGACGTGGCCTCCTAGTCTTACTGAGCTCGATGGATGGCTTTGACGGGGTCGCTGGGCCAGCATCCCGAGAGGGACATCTGATTGGCCGTGTCTGCCTTCCAAAGAGGCCTGCGAGTCTGCCTGCTTGCCTCATCTGGGAAGTTCAGCCGAACCTCAGCAGAGGGCAGGGGACCTTTGCACTCCGGGCTGGCAGAGGGACGTGTAAGCTTGAACCTGGGATGGAATGGCATGGGTGGAGCGATGACCGTGAGAACATGAGCCAGGGGCCATTCCGTCCTTGTTTCAAAACTGGGGGTGTTTCTTGTTGGTTGTGGTTGTTTTTTTAATTCTCACCTGCGGACATTTTTTCCATTGATTTTCAAACCAAGTGGAAGGGAGGGAGGAGGGGAGGAGAGAGAGACACATACATTGATTGGCTGCCTCCCACATGCACCCCAATGGAGCTGGGGATGAAACCCCAGAACCGAGGTACATGCCCTTGACTGGGAATCAAACCCTCCCCTTGGGTCCATCGGCCAGCACTCTAACCACTGAGCTAAACCAGTCAGGGCCAAACTGTTTTCATGAATAAACCTGATTTTCGAGAGCAAAACTGAGCAGAAAGTACAGATTTCCCCTGCACCCCTTGGCCCCGCCACACACACACACACACACACACACACACACACACACTGCATCCCACATGGTCCGCCTACCCCACAAGGCGGTGCGTGTTACACTCCGTGAGCCTGTCTTGACCCATCGAAGTCCATAGTTCACAGTAAGGTTCCCTCCTGGTGCTGCACCTTCTGTGGGTTTAGACAAACGTATAACGGCCTGTGTCCACCGTGGTAATACCGTACAAAACAGGTTTCTTTCATTGTTAAGGCTTTGTCTACATACACTCCCTCCCCGAGATTGTCTATATGTCCTTTTTTCACTTTATACTTCTATCATCAGCATTTTTCCATGTTGTGGAAAACTTTCCATCCCAATATTTTATTTTATTTTATTATTATTATTATTATTATTATTATTATTATTATTACAGTGGTACCTTGAGATACGAGTGCCCTAACATATGAGATTTTTGAGATACGAGCCATCGAGTGAGCTATTTTTGCTTTGACATACGAGCAACAGTTGAGATAGGAGTCATCGCAGCTGTGTGGCTGCGTCTCGGCTCTCCAGGCTGCTGGAGGGAGCAGGCGGAGTGACGTGTGTTATTCGCTTCCAGTACATCAAGGCCTTTTACAACGAGACGTGGGAGCGGAGGCATGGACACCCGATCGACCCCGACACGCTGACGCTGCTCTGGTCGGTCACCGTGTCCATCTTCGCCATCGGTGGGCTCGTGGGGACGTTCCTGGTGAAGCTGATCGGCAAGTTTTGCGGGAGGTCAGTGGGGGCTGTCTGTGTTTGGGGGGATCCCCTCCATCACGTTCATAATACACCCGTGTCCCCGCAGGACCCTGCAGACGACAAAATACCACGTAGTTCAGCTGGAGAGGCTTGAATGTGGGAAGGGCAAGGGGCAGAAACGGGGTCACAGAGGCCACGGGGCAGGGAAGCTACAGACGCCGGGCTGCCCAGCAGGAGCTGAGTTTGGGGAGGTCAAACTCTACTGTCCCAGCAGGAAGGGAGCCAGGGAGAAACACCCCTCTCTCTCCTCCAACCCCCTCTCTCCCTCCAATCTGCTGCCGGCACCTTCCATTGGTCTAACTCACATAGAAGCCAGAAGAACCAGGAGCTTTCTGAGTTAGGTCCAGAGGACCCGGACCCGGGCACGGAGCAGGGCGGAGCCATGCATGCAGCGTGGTGTCTGAGGCCACTCCCTGTGCTCCCAGAGCTCTGCTCTTTTAAAAAAAAATTTTTTTAAATATATTTTATTGATTTTTCAGAGAGGAAGGAAGAGGGATAGAAAGTCAGAAACATCAATGAGAGAGAAACATCGATCAGCCGCCTCCTGCACGCCTCACACTGGAGATGTGCCCGCAAGCAAGGTACGTGCTCCCGACGGGAATGGAACCTGGGACCTCTCAATCCGCAGGCCGACGCTCTATCCACTGAGCCACACTGGTCTCGGCCAGAGCTCTGCTCTTTAAATCATCAGGCGCTCAGACAGTCTTCCGTGAGCAGCTCTGAACCGGCGGAGCAGAGGCCCCAGGAAAGGATCAGGGGGCTGGCTAGGCTCAGGATGCCCAGGGCCAGCAAGTCCCACCTCCCTGCCTGGGCAGGTGTGTGAGGGGGGCAGCCCCTCCCGCTCAGCCAGCACCTTATCTCACCCGGGTGCAGCCAGGGCGATGCCGGAGGCCTCAGCAGCGTGGTGGCCACAAAAGCAAAAGGAAAGCCCCAGAGGAACCGCCTTTGGGAGACACTAAACTCCAGGGGACGATCCTCTCGAGGCAGAGAGGGGGTCAAAGGTGTGGGTCGCCATGCCCCGGGCAGCAGCCGGCTCCTGTTTGCCTCACGACAGAGTGAGAGCCGCACTGGGGTGAAGGCTCGGCTGGAATCGTCAGCAGGAGGAGCAGCAGGCATTGCAGACGGTTATGTCTGTCCCCTCCTGCTACAGGCCAAGCTCGGCAGACGATGCTTCCCACACGGGATGCATCAAGGCCACAAGGCCCAGCAGCTGAACCAGGTCCCGAAGAATGCCCTGGGCCTGGAATTCAGACCTGGGTCTGTGTGTGGCAGCCAGCCCGCTCTGGCTGTCGCATGTCGTCGATGGCCGTGATAGTTGAGGCCTCATCCTTCATCGCCAGGAGGGCCGTTGGGGAGGACAAGGAGGCTGAGCTGGGTGTGCCAGACTGGGGTCGGGGCCAGCGGAAGGGGCCGGGAGAGACGTTCAGATGGAGCTGGGCATCCTGGGAGTCCTCGGCATGGTCACCAGCCGGCCCACCGTGGGGCCCATCCCGGCCAGGGCACGTTAAACTCGCCTGTGATCTGGGAGTGGGCTGAGGACAGGAAGGTGTGAGCCAACCCCACATCCGGTCTCAGAGATGCAGATTCCCCGTCTCTTGGACGCTCTGCCGTGGAGAAGTCTGTCCATAGAGATGCATTTCTAAGCCCTGGCCCCTCACCTGGGGCCACTCGTCCTCAGCGTGCCTGGCTCCAGTGACAAACCCCCTGCTCCCTCACGAGACGGGACGTGGCCATGCTGTGCCCAGTCGCTGGCTGCAGGCCCAGCTTTGCACCTGGACCCTGATACCCACGGCTCCTGGGGCCCGGGACGCATACCTCCGAGTCTCTGTGCTTCCCACAGCTCACGGCCCCTCTGCAGGCCGGCGGTGTTACCAGCTTTTGGGGGATCTTCTCTGAGGCCTGTGCCCATCTCTACCCCCTCATCCCCTGCCCCACACACACCCTTTTTCACGCAGGTGGTTTCACGGTCTCCACAGGGCTGCACCTTGCTCTTTGCACTGCCCGGCGGGTCTCGGAGATCTTTCCGTATCAGACGGCAGAGCGCGGTCTCTGACTCAGTGTCTGCAGGCGGGCACTTGGCACATGCCGCGTCGCTTACTTCCGCGGTTGCTCGTTAACGGGCGCTGGCTCTGGCCGTCATTTGCTCTCGGGGACGGTGTGGCAATGAGCAGCCTTTGAACCATCGTCACTGAGCTGCATAGGTCAGTGCCTCGGGGATTCTCCAGGAAGATGGAGGAGGGGGAGGGGATCCTGGCAAGTCTGAGAGAAGTCAGGAACGGTGCGAACAGCTCTGGCTCCAAAGGCGGGAACACGCCCCCTGGCGAGCGCCCAGCGTCTTACAACCGGTAACACACAGCGGACCGACTGCCTGTGACCTCGCTGAGTCTTCGGGGGACAGCATCCTGCGACAGGCTGAGGCGTGTGCCCAGCTCCTGGACACTCCAGCTGCAGGACCTCAAGCAGGCTTCTCCTCCGTCCCGGCGAACCTCTCTCTGAAAGAGGAACAGGAGCCTGGCCGACCGCAGAGGCGACTCGTGTGAAGAGCTTACAGGGACGGCTGTCACAGAGCAGGGTCACTGCAGGGAGCGGGGATGACCGCATCGCAGATGGGGAAGGACAGCACCAGGCCATCAAGTGCGAAGACACCAGCTCATCAAGACAGAGCGGGTGCAGGGGCCCGGTCCCGGGCCCACCCAGGTCATGTGTCCGCCAAACAGTGGGGACTCTAGTCCCGGCACAGAGCGATGCGTGGGCGTGATCATCACCCCCAGGGTGAACCCCGAGGGAGCGAGGACCTGGCTCAGGATCACACAGCCAGCGGTGGCTTTTGGGGGAGCCAGTGGGGACCCTGCTCCTAGGATGGACAGTCTCATGGTCGGGTGTCTTCCTCAAACCCTTCCTTTTATTTTACACTTATTTTTTATTGAATGTATTGGGGTGATAAATAAAATTGTGGTTAATAAAATTGTCTCGGTGCTAAGTGTGTGATTCTACGGTACACATCGCCCATATATCGCTCTGTGTGTTTGCCGCCCCGAGTCCAGTCTGAACCCCGCCTTTCCCTCCAGGAAGTGGACGCTGCTGGTCAACAACTTCTTCGCGATTTCCGCCGCGCTGCTGATGGCCTTCTCGCTGCAGGCAGGGGCCTTCGAAATGCTCGTCGTGGGCCGCTTCGTCATGGGCGTGGATGGAGGTGAGGCTCAGCGCTCAGAGACGTGGGACAGTACATGGCTAAGGGCAGGGCGGTGGGTCTTGCCACGCGCCTGGGCTGTGTGTACTCCAGTGTATAAATATACCACAATTTATCTACTTCCTATAGGTGGACACTTCAGCGCCTTCCAGTTTGGGGTCAATACCAACAGTAGCCCATGAACTCTCTTGCACAAGACTCTCATTGCACACATCTGTATGCAAGCGGTTAAACACACTGTGCTCATAACGTGTGCATGTTCAGTGCTAGTAGGTAAGCCAGTTTCCTCAATGATCACATCAATTTACCTTTGCTCCACCCAGTCACCAACGTGTGGCATTAATGAACTTGTCAGCTGTAGCCACTGCCTGGGTCTTGCCACGCGCCTGGGCTGATTCCATGACCTTGTCTGTATAGTTAGGTCTGATCTGACTGCATAAAAGTAAAAGCCAACCCGAGACACCATGGCAGAGAGCAGATACCATGTGCTGGGCCTGCAGCCCTGTGGGTGTGCCATGCGGCTCCAGTCCACGCAGAGGGATTCGGTGTGTGCGGACACTGTGGGGCCCACTCTCTGGAGGTGCGAGCGCATGTGGGCTGTGCTAGAGGTCTCCAGTGGACAGCGATGGCTGTTTCTAAAACCCAATACAAAAGCAGCTAAGAGGTTGAACAGGCACCTGCACAAAGCGGCCAGTAGGTACACAAGGAAATACAAATTATAGCCGCAACGGCTACAGCTGACAAGTTCGTTAATGCCACACATTGGTGACTGGGTGGAGCAAAGGTAAATTGGTATGATGGTTGAGGAAACTGGCTTAACTACTAGCACTGAATGTGCACACGTTATGAGCACAGTGTGTTTAACCGCTTGCATACAGATGTGTGCAATGAGAGTCTTGTCCAAGAGTGTTCATGGGCTATTATTGGTATTGACCCCAAACTGGAAGGCACTGAAGTGTCCACCAATAGGAGGTAGATAAATTGTGGCATATTTAAACATTGGAGTACTACACAGCAATGAAAATGAATGAATTATAGCTACATGCTACAACACTAATGTAGTTCAGTAAAAGAGGTGAGAACATTCACTCAGTGCACACCACTATCACCACCACCACCACCATCACCACCACCAGCACCATCACCACCACCACCA
>PVJN01025150.1:13079-30442 GCA_004026805.1 Lasiurus borealis | reverse complement strand
ACTGGCTGTCTATTTAAACTTTTAAACATCCTCTAATGAATCATATTACATTGATTTTCGTAGATATGTGATTAGAAAAGGCGAATCAGAAGGTGAAAGCAAGCTATCAAAATAAAATGTTCAAGCCCACTCATGTAGGCACAACAATGCCTTAATAAATTGTGATGCTATTAGTATACTCTGGTAAATAATATTTCACGAAAAGCTTAAACTATTTTTCACAAATTCTGTTAAAGATGGCTATAATATTTACTTTTGAGAAACTCAAACTGTGTGTATCTTGTTTTTGCTTCATAATCAACACTAGTGCCTTGAAGAGTAAAAATTGAAGTTTGAGATAGAAATAATACTTTATAAAATGAAGTTTCAAGACTTGAAAGTAGATTCCAGGTCCTGGCCAGTTTGGCTCAGTAGATAGAACATTGGCCTGTGGACTGGAGGGTCCCATGTTCTATTCCGGTCAAGGGCACATGCCTGAGTTATGGGCTTGATTTCCCCCTACCCCCGTAGGGGGCATGCAGGAGGAAGCAAGTCAGTGATTTTCTTCATTGATGTTTCTATCTCTCTATCTCTCTCCCTCTCAGAAATCAATGGGAAAAAAAGTAGATTCCTGGAAAACATTTTCCAAGGTAGAATTTAATACCAAATAATGATGAATGTCAATATGTCCTGATTCCATATTTATGGAAACATTATCTCTCCATGCATATACCTTAACTTTAAAAATTGAGGAACTAGATTTCATTCACTATTATTTAAGCTTCCTATGTTTGTTTGCTTTTTTTTCTCTGAAGAACAACTGCTATCAAGCACAGTCAATATTTATTCTATTGGGATAACTACTTCTCAAAAAATTGAGCAACTCTATTCCAACAAACTGGTCAAACTACAAGTAATAGACATATTCCTAGAAAAATAGAACCTTCAAAAACTCAAGCAGGAGGAATCAAACTATCTGAATAGGCCAATATCTGTGAAGGAAATAAAAGCAGTATTAAAAAAAAAAATTCCAGCAAACAAAAGCCCTGGACCAGACAGGTTCACAACAGTGTTTTATCAAACAATCAAAGAAGAAATAAAACCTATTTTCCTCAGACTATTCCAAACACTTCAAGAGGAAGGAACACTTCCAAACTCTTTCTACAATACCAGAATTACCCTAATTCTAAAACCAGATAAAAAACAATACAAAGAAAGAGAATTAGAAGCCAATATCCCTCATGAACATAGACGCCAAAATTCTCAACAAAATTCTAGCAAATCAAACCCAGCATTCAAAAGAAGACATAGAGAAAGCCATGAGACACATGAAAACATGCTCAAAGTCACTAATTATCCAAGAGATGCAAATCAAAACAACAATGCGATACCGTCTCGCACCTGCCAGTATGCCTATTATCAACAAATCAACAAAAGACAAGTGCTAGAGAGGATGCAGAGAAAAAGGAACCCTCGTGCACTGCTGCTGGGATTGCAGACTGGTGCAGCCACTGAGAAAAACAGTATGGCATTTCTTCAAAAAATTAAAAATGGAACTGCCATTTGACTCAGTAATTCCACTTCTAGAAATATATTCCTAGAAAACAGAAACACCTATCAGAAAGGATATGTGCACCCCTGTGTTCATAGCAGAACAAATTACAGTAGCTAAGATTTGGAAACAGCCTGAATGTCCATCAGCAGATGAGCGGATCAGAAAACTATGGTACATGGACTACTATGCTGCTATACAAAAAAAGGAATTCTTACCATTTGCAACAGCATGGATGGAACTGGAGAGCATTATATGAAGGGAAATAAGCCAGTCAGAGAAAGAAAAATACCACATGATCTCACTCATTTATGGAATATAAAGAACATTATAAACTGATAAACAAAAATAGATACAGAAGCAAAGAACCATCAAATAGCCCTAACCAGTTTGGGTCAGTGGATAGAGTGTTGGCCTGCTGACTGAAAGTCCCAGGTTCAATTCCAGTCAAGGGCATGTACCTTGGTTGCAGGCACATCCCCAGTAGGAAGTGTGCAGGAGGCAACTGATCGATGTTTCTCTCTCATTGATGTTTCTAACTCTCTATCCCTCTCCTTTCCTCTCTGTAAAAAATCAATAAAATATATTTTTAAAAAAGCATCAAACAGACTGTCAATCAAACTATAGTGGAAAGACTAGGAAGGGTTGGAGGGGGGCGGGGAGGTAAGAGATTAACCAAAGGACTTGTATGCATGCATATAAGCATAACCAAAGGACATGAGACACTGGGGGTGGGAGTGAGGGCATGTGCCAGAGGGTAGGGGAACCCGGGAGAAGGTCAATGGGGAAAAAGGGGTGATATATGTACTACTATTTGTAATACTTTAAACAATAAAATAAAAATTTTAAAATGCTACATAATTAAAGACTAATATACAAATCGACCAAACGGTGGAATGACCAGTTGCTAAGACATGCATTGACCACCAGGAGGCAGACGCTTAATGCAGGAATTGCCCCCTGGTGGTCAGTGACCTCCCACAGGGTGAGCACTGCTCAACCGGAAGCTGGACTCCCAGCTGGTGAGCGCAATAACTGAGACAGGACCCTCTCCTGCCTCTGTGGTAGCACTAAGCATGTCCAACTGACTTGCTTAGGGAAGCGAGCCTAAGTCATCAGTCAGACATCCCCTTAGGGCTCCCAGAGGGCACAGGCTGGGCTGAGGGACTCCCTCCCCCTGAGTGCATGAATTTCATGCACCGGGCCTGTAGTAAAATATAATAGTGTATTTTTTTTTAAATTTTATTGTGAACTTGCTAATTGTCAGGCACTGTTCTTGGGAAAATACATCTTTTAACAACATAGAAAAAGTGAAGCTTAAAATCAAGGGAGAGAAAATTGGCAATAGGTAATAAATAAGCGTGGGACATGTCAGGTGGTGATATATAATCTGAATAAAAGTGAGAGAGAGTACAGGGCTAGAAAGAAAACAATGGGGAAAGGTCAAAGTGGCCAAAAAATGCCTCTGAAGAATTGAAGTTCAATCAGGGCTTTAGGGGCAGTGAGAGCAGGAAGTGGAGATTCAATGCACATGGTGGTAAAAGCCTGGATCCAAGCCAAGCAGAGTTGAAAACTTATCACTGGCCTTCTTCTAGCTATTTGAACTGGATAAAATTACTTAACCCAGTGGTCAGCAAACTCATTAGTCATAGAGCCAACTATCAACAGTACAACGATTGAGATTTCTTTTGAGAGCCAAAAACCGACTTCTGCGCATGGGCCATGAAGTTTCAATTGCACTGTATGTGCACGCCCGCACGTGGTATTTTGTGGAAGAGACACTCTCAAGGGGCCAAAGAACCGCATGTGGCTCACGAGTTGCAGTTTGCCAACCACAGACTTAACCAATCTGTGCCTCATATTCCATATCTATAAAATGGGGGTAACATCTCTCCCATAGTATTGTTCTGAAAATTAAATTAGGTAATATGTGTAAGGCATTAAAAGCTATGCATGGCGTATGATTGTTATATAAGAGGTACGTTTACTATGAGAATAACGAAGTTAAATTCGATCTCAATTATACTGCTTACCATATAGAAGGCCATATTTTTTGAGGCACTCTATTGAATTTTTATATACAAAGTATATTCTTTTTATAAAGAGATCTCAAAATTGCATAAACCTTATGCCCTACAAAACCTGGACCTGCCCTTGAGCCTATTTACTATTTTCAACCTCTGATTTAAATGATTCCAGACAAAATAGTAAGAACTGCAAAGTCCCAGAGGCTGGGAGAAAATCAAGGAAAGGCATTGTGACCAAAGGGGACTCAGGGCAAGACAGAGGCCAAGTGGCAGGGGTGAGATCCAAGGGGACCATTTGGGAAGAACATAGGCCTGGAGCAGGTCCTGGTAAAGTACTTTGTTATTCTGAGTGAGATGGGAGACACTGGAAGGTTCTGAGAATAGGAGAGTTATGAACTGGTTGACATTGTAATAGGATCACCGTGACTGATATTTAGAGAAAAGAGAGGAAAACAAGGTTAGAAGCCAGAAGACTCATGAAGAGGCAACAATCTAGAGAGGAGATAATGGAATTCAGAATTAAGGTAGAGGAGGTAAGATGGTAATGGATTCTACATATATTTTGATGCTACAATAGATAAGATTTGCTGACAGATTGGATGTGGGACAGAGAGGGCTGTTATGGATAATTGGAAGGTTTGGGTTTGAATAACTGACTAATGAGGATAAGGACTAGACATGTGTGTGAAATAGAAATCAAAAGTTTGGTTTTGGACATGTTGGTTTTGAGATGCCTATTTGATATGTAAGATTCTAGTTTATTCACTGGAAAAGAAGCCTTAGTATACATTTTTCAGAATTGTTACAATTAAATTACTTCATGGTCTTATACCTATTATAAAAGTGTATATAGAATGTACCATATAGACTCTTTGAAGTTATAACACACGCAACTTGTGGCAGATTAATTTTTGAAATAAGATGGAAGTAGCTTCCCTCTAATAAAGACTTTACTATCTTTATCACTTGACTTTTAGAAGCATCCAAAATATTATTTATTTTACCTCCTCACACAATATTCCAAGCCTATTTTCTTGTGAGCCTCAATGCACTCTGTTTTATTTGAACTTAGTTCTTCTACCATGTATAGGCTTTAAGATTTACCATGAGAATGGGACATTTAACAGGTTAAGTACCCAGCCTCTTTTGTCTTCTGGATAGAAAGTATAGTGTCAGCAGTAACTGGTGAGTGACATGGCACTTAACGTGTTAAGGATGCTAAACTACATGGAGGTTTACTTTATCTGAAAGAGCTAAGTTTATTATTATGTAACTAGAGGCCCAGTGCACAAAATTCGTGCATGGGGGGGGGGTAGGCAGGGTCCCTCAGCCTGGCCTGCGCCCTCTCACAATCCCAGACCCCTCACTCCTTACGGCCCGCCCTGCTTGCTGCTCCTTAGCGCTGCAGGAGATGTGAAAGAGACTCCCTCCACTGTGAGCACAGCTTCTGGCTGAGTGGCGCTCCCCCTGTGGGAGCACACTGACCACCAGGGGGAAGCTCCTGTGTTGAGCATCTGCCCCCTGGTGGTCAGTGCACATCATAGTGACTGGTCATTCTGGTCGTCCCACCACAATGGTAACTTACACTTTTATTATATAAATGATATCATCATTAATCCCAGAATTTTGAGTGTTAGCTATTCTTTACTCAGAGATATACCATTGAGCTTTTTCTTTTATTAAAATATTAAATATGGTTAGAGCATGTGTTGGGGGATAGGAGTGCATGGGGAGAGGTCAATGAAGGAAAAAGAAGACTTATGTAATACTTTGAACTATAAAGAATTTAAATAAAAAATTAAATATGTCCAACTTATAAAAGGTAAAAATAATGATTTAAATAATATGCCTATATATTCTCATTTCCTTAGGTCTTTATTGGTTTATATTTTATGGCATTATCATGATTCTGTCTTCTTTATATAACAAGATATGGAAAGTTTCAATTTAAACTCTATCAACTAACTAGATAACAACATCCATATTATTAATAATATTTTGTTCTCTTAGACTCTAAGGTCCTGGGGAGAAGGCCATGTTTATTTATCATCATAACCTACTGCCTACCTCTGTGCTTGACCACAGTTGGTGCTAAAGTTGTTAAAATGAATAAAAGTTATAATGTATATGAGAGTGAGGTACGTGGGTATTTTATTTTTGTCTAGAATAAACCTATCCATAAGGCACTGACTATAGACGAAAGTTTAGGAATGGGTAATGTGGTAAAAGCATGTGACTTCAAGTTCCAAATATATCAATTTTTGGCTTTATGAAATCTGTCTAACTTTTGTCCTATTTCACAGTGCTGAATAAAATAATATATAGAAAAACATAACTGGGTGGGGGTGGGATGATGTTAACAATAAAAATAAAATTAAAAAGAAAAAAGAAAAATATGACCTAGCAAGTACCAAAAATTATACTTGGGCCTATCTAATCGGGAAGAATTTTTATAGACAGTGTCTAATCCTTATTCTGAGAATAATGGAATTTACTATGAAAGTATTCTTTGGTTGGTTGGCAAAGTGTGCTAAAGTTGGTCAAGACTCACTTTCCAGCCGAGACTGGTTTGGCTCAGTGGATAGAGCATCAGCTTGTGAACTGAAAGGTCCCAGGTTCGATTCCAGCTGGGGGCATGTACCTTGCTTGCGGGCACATCTCCACAGTGGGGCGTGCAGGAGGCAGCTGATGGATGTCTCTCATCCATGTTTCTGACTTTCTATCTCTCTCCCTTCCTCTCTGTAAAAAAACACAATAAAATATATTTTAAAAAAAGACTCACTTTCCAGTGCCCCACAAGAACAAGGTGCTGGTAACAAAAAAGTGAATAAGGTCTGGTTTGTGCTTCCAATAATCGGTGATTAAGTCTCTCCCTGGAACTCAGCTCAGAGGAACAAGTACTTACATTATTTTCCAGACACTTTGCATAGAGTTAGCAAAATGGACTTTCAAAAACTTCATTTCCCTTCATCTAAATTACAAAGGTTTGGTCATTTAAATTCAACTCCCATTAAAATGTCAGCTGCTTTTTAGACTAAATTAGCTCTCTTTTAAGATTCATATGTGGGAAATAATCTAGTACTGGAAGGCTTACTGAAAAAAAGTCCTCTGACATTTCAACTCACTTATTCTGAATTTAAGGTTTAAATCCGTGAATAAATTTGGGGGATAAAATGTCCCTGTACCTTTTCACATCTTTCATATCCTCTTACACATTGGCCAGAATTAGAAAAAGAAATAATCATCTACTCCGCCTTAAGTTAAAAAAAAAGAATAGTTGGCACATTCAAACAATAAATGATGAGAATAAATGACATCGATAAATGTTTCACTAAGTCATTATGAAGTCCATCATAGCACCATTGGGTTTTAATATGCAACTTGCCATATAACTCAATATTTTATCCTTTTATTTCAATAATATTAGTTGTTTGAATATATGTCCTAATTTTCCTGTTATTCAAAAGATAATAGCTCACCATTTATCAGTTCTCATACTCTTTGAAGGGATAGCTGAATGGGGCTGACCCAATCAGTGCACCTCCCAAGGTGCATACTTTAGGGGGGTCCTTATGCTCACATCTCTAGTTCTATGGTAGCAGAAAGAGAAAACCGTGCTTAAAATAATGTAAGGCCTCAAGTATAGGAAAGCTGATCTTATCCAAATAAGTTCTCAAAGCCAGGACAGTGTGACCCAGGGTTTGGGAAATGTGTTCTGGAAATGGGCCTGAGAGCTGGGTAAAGTATACGGGTTCTAAATTAAAATTCAAGAGGAAAATTGCAGACAGTGTCCCTGGAGACCAAGGACTCTGTCTTGTTCACTGCCATACTCTCCGTGGAGAGTGCTTTGAAACATAAATATTTGTTGGTTGGCAAAATGCTATTGTATATCCCCCTGCTGAGGTGTCATGTGAGCAAAGCAGACATAATGAACAGACTAAGAAAAGGAAGAACAAGGTGCTGGGAGCGAAAAGGTGAAGAAGGTGTGCTTCTTGCCTTCCAGCACTAAGTGATTAAGTCTCCCCGTGGAACTCAGCCCACAGGGACCAGTACTTACATTGTCTGGAAGAGAAGGGTCTCAAAGGATGATTAGAGACTGTCCAGCCCTAACTAGTTTGGCTCAGTGGATAGAGCATCGGCCTGCAGACATTCGATTCCAGTCAAGGACATGTACTTTGGTTGTGGGCACATCCCCAATAGGGAGTGTGAAGGAGGTAGCTGATTGATGTTTCTCTCTTATCGGTGTTTCTAACTCTCTATCCCTCTACCTTCCTCTCTGAAAATTAATAAATAAATAAATCTATTTAAAAAAAGAAAGAAAGAAACTGACCAGCAGACAAAACAGGAATGGAATTCCAGGAAAAAGCAAAATTAGGTGCAAAGTCTTTGAGCTGTACAAAAGGAAGGTTTATTTGGAAGATATCTTGTTTAATATGAACGTGATAACGAATAACACTGGAAAAGTAGACATGAATCAAATTCTGAGTTATCTTCAATGCTGTTCTAGGGAATTCAAACTTAGTAACAACTATATCCAATTCAGTGTGCTAAAAGCAAACCCTCATCTTGTCATTTGACTACTAAGATAGGTTACCATAACCAGCAAAAATTGTGCTTAAAATTAAATGTTTACTTCTTGCTCTGCATTTAAAAAAGCATTGCTGATCAAACAAATACTCTTTTCCTACTTTGAAGATTTTGTGTCCTTATATGTCTTTATGGACATAGCTAAGGCTATATTGAAATATTGATGACTCCAGTAGCAAGTGCAACAGCACACAGTTGACACAAAAACTGCTCATATTTGTTAAATGGAAATTGAGTTCTGGAAATGTCACAGCACAGCCCCCTCACTCCTACCCCCTGCCAAGAGACTATGACCAACATGATTTATTTTCCTTGTAGTTTTATTGTGTGATGTTTTTTTAAGAGCTAGTTACCAAGGTGAAATATGACTTTTCATTCTAGTCAAAATTCATGCGCCCTCGTATAATAGACTTCCAGAATGTCCCCGCATCAATTCTAAGTAGAACATCAAATGATATATTTAGACTTTGTCAATGTAAAATGATTTCAATTGTGAATATCTTCCATTCATACTACATAACTGGGTAGGTAAAATTATGCTGCCATTATAAATACTTCCACTCCTATTGGTTTATATAATATTCAGTCTCTCCATTTTATATGCTGGGTTACTTATATCAATTTTATGTACTGTATATACTAGAGGTCCAGTGCATGGATTCAGTGGGGTCCCTCGGCCTGGTCCCAGATTACAAGAAGGTGCAAGCCAGGCCAAGGGACCCCGCCAGTGCATGATCGGGGCCCATGAGGGACCACAGAAGGGCTTCAGTGTGTGCCCAGCCCATCTCCCCGAGTCTCAATTGGCTGGACCCCAGCAGCAAGCTAACCTACCAGTTGGAGCATCTGCCTCCTGGTGGTCAGTGCACATCATAGAGACTGATCAAAAGGTTGGATGAATGGCTCGACACTAAGCATATTACACTTTTATTATATAGGCTATCCTATATAATAAATTGGGGAATAAAATGTCCCTTAACCTTTTACACATTGGCCTATATAATAAAAGCTTAATATGCTAAGTGTCCAGTTGTCCGGTTGGCTGTTCAACCAATCAAAGTGTAATATGCTAATGATATACTATGGCTGCTCAACTGCTTGCTGTGACATGCA
This sequence comes from Lasiurus borealis, assembly GCA_004026805.1. Lineage (NCBI taxonomy): Eukaryota > Metazoa > Chordata > Mammalia > Chiroptera > Vespertilionidae > Lasiurus > Lasiurus borealis. Next base: position 21,187 of record PVJN01025150.1, on the reverse strand, counting down.
CTGACCACCAGGGGGCAGATGCTCCAGCTGGTAGGTTAGCTTGCTGCTGGAGACTGCCTGATCCGGACTGAGCAAGATGGGCTGGGCAAGCCCTGGAGTCCTCTCATGGTCCCTCCCCAGCTGGCCAACCTCCCACGTCCCTCCCCATCATACACCAGTGGGGTCCCTTGGTCTGGCTTGCACCCTCCAGCAATCCAGGACCCCTTAGGCGATGTCAGAGAGACAGTTTCGGCCAGGCCAAAGGACTCCACTGTTGCATGAATCCATGCACTGGGCCTCTAGTATATTACCTAATAATAGATAAACATGTAAATTGACCATACCTCCACTACACCACCAGCCAATCAGAAATAGTATGCAAATTAACCCAACAAAGATGGCAGTTAATTTGCATATACAGGCAGTGAGTTACGGGAATGGGTGTGACGCTTGTGTCATCGCCATAGCAATGACGCAGGTGTTCTGTCCCACCCCCCGTCTCTCAGGGCCTCTGGGCAGTGTGGGAAGGGGGGGGCTGGAGAAGAAAGAGGAGGCTCCTGGAGTGGAAACAGACAGCTCTAGCACCTGAGTGGAAAGGGGCTGGGCCTGAGTAGAAAGGAGGTGCCAGCAGCCAGGGAAAGGAAAGCCCATTCTAGCACAAATCTTAGTGCACTGGGCTTCTAGTATATATATATATCTTATCTAATAAAGGAGAAACATGCAAATTGACCGTACCTTCGCCACACCCACAAGCCATGCCCACCAGCTAATCAGGAGCAAATTAACCCAACAAAGATGGTGGTTAATTTGCATACACAGGAGCCAAGCAGCCTGGGTCCCAGGAACATACTTGGGACCCAAGCCACTCCTAGCTGTAGGCCCGCACTTAGACCCTGAGATGCAGGGTTCCCAGAACACCCCCAGCCACTCCGGGACTATGGGTGCAGCAGCCAAGTGGCTGGGGGTGGGGCGGAAACATGCCCGCATCACTATTCCCGCCTCGCCCCCAGCCACTTGTCCATGCTCTGACACCAAGTGGCGGTTCGGGTCCATGCCCCCAGCCCGGCTCCCATGACAGGGAGCGGGCTGCTAGCCTCTGGAGCATGCAGAGACCCTGGCAGCCGCTTTGTGTGTGGCCCAGGGGTCCCTGCACCCTGGCGCCCATGACAGAACTGGCTGCTAGCCTCCAGGGCATTCAGAGATGGGGATATTCCCACTGGAGCCAAGTGGCAGTTGAGGTCCACACCCCAGCCCAGTGCCCACAATGGGGGCGGGGCTGGATGCTGGCCTCTGGGGTGTGCAGAGACCCTGGCGGCCACCGCTGCATGCAGCCCAAGGATCCCCGCATGCCCTCCAGCCCAGCATCCACAACAGGGGACTGGCTGCCAGTAACAGGACTCAAACCTGGAACCCTTCAGTCTGCAGGCCCATGGTCTATCCACTGAGCCAAACCAGTTCCAGTGTAAACAGCTTTTCTGACTGCTTATTGGCTAAGCTCCACTCACAGAGTTCTTGGTAACTTGGTAATAATAAGAATCTAAGAAGGTGATCTAAGGTTTTTTCCACCTCACTCCTGGAGACAAAATTGAAGGTCTGCTGCTGGAGGGGCTAAGAAATGTCATATACTGTCCTAGCAGGTTTGGCTCAGTGGGTGGAGCCTCGGCCTGCTGACTACAGGATCTGGGTTCCATTCTGATCAAGGGCATGTACCTAGGTTAGGCTCCTCCCTGACTGGAGCCCAGGTCAGGGCTCATGCAGGAGACAACCAATCAAAGTGTCCCTCTCACATTGATGTTTCTCTCTGTCTCTCCCTCTCTCTTCCACACTCTCTAAAAATGGAAACATATCCTCAGGTGAGGATAAAAAAAAAAAAATGTCGTATCCTATGAAAGACACATCTTGAAAATGCCTAAGGAAAGTTGTCATTTTTTCACAGTGAAGGGACTAGAGTCCATGTTGGTGAAAACACCTTGGTGGCTACAGTGGCTGGCAGTGGCTGCACCCACTGGGTAATGGGGCTGGTGCCTTCCCCTGATCAGCCGGTTACCTCCCACAGAGGGAGGCCAGACTGTAGACATCTCCTGTGGGCTCCCAGTCTGTGAGAGGGGGCAGGTGGGCTGAGGGAACCCCCACCGTGCACAAATTTCATGCACCGGGTCACTAGTGTAGATAGATATAGATATAGATATAGATATAGATATAGATATAGATATAGATATAGATATAGATATAGACATAGATATAGATAATAACTGTTGACCTTTCATGACAGCTGAACAAAGTCCACATATCAGAGGAGTATGTCAAAATACCTATTTTGACACTAATATGGATTTCATGCTTGTTTCCCAGTCCCTTGGCCAAATATTCAAAAGCATTGTAGTACCTAGAAAATAACAATACAGAAACAAAATCCAGACACTGTGTCTATTATTTCAGAGCAAAAATTATGAGATACAAGAATGCACAATCCTTTTCTACATTTTGCATTTACTTTATATCCTGCATTTTTAGGATTAAACTCTTTGGTTTCACAAATTCAAAATGTAACTGAAGGCAAAATAAAAAAACTTCTTTAGTGGTTTTCTCTTACTTTTAAAATGAAACATAGGGGAAGGGGGTGGCGGATGGAGGCATGTGCTGGGGGGGTGGAGAGGGCAATAGGGATAAATAAATAAATAAATAAATAAATAAATATAAAAATAAATAAAATGAAACATAGTATCCAGGTAGTGTAACTCAGTGGCTGAGCATCGTCCTATGGGCCAGGAGATTCCAGGTTCTGTTCCCAGTCAAGGCAATGCCCAGATTGCCAGCATGATCCCCAGTAGGGAGCATACAGGAAGCAGCCAATCAATGTGTCTCTCATTGATGTTTCTTTTTTTCTCCATTTTTTATTAATGTATTACATGTGTACATATCTTCCCATTGCCCCACCACCCCACTCCCATACATGCCCTCACCCCCTCAGTGTCTTGTGTTCATTGGTTATGCTTATATGCATGCATACAAGTCCTTCAGGTGATCTCTTATCTACCCCACCTCTCCCTAAACTTCCCCCTGTTATTTGACAGTCTGTTTGATGCTTTACTGCCTCTGTATCTATCTTTTTGTTCATCAGTTTATAATGTTCTTTATTATCCATTAATGGGTGAGATCATGTGGTATTTTTCTTTCATTGACTGGCTTATTTTGCTTAGCATAATGCTCTCCAGTTCCATCCAGGTTGCTGCAAATGGTAAGAATTCCTTCTTTTTTTATGTCATTGAGTTTTCAATCTCTCTCTCCTTCTCCCTTCCTCTCTGAAAGCAATAAAAATATATATTAAAAAATATTGTTTTATCATCAGTTGTCTTCATTTTTTTTTTCATCTTACTATGTCAGGCACCCATCCCTACATTTTTATAAAAATTTGTTAAGTCTTAAAATGACCCTATTAACTAAATTCTATCATCACTCCATGTCACAGGTGAGAAATCTGAGGCACCGAAGAGTTAAGTAACATGCCCAAGATTCCAAAGTTAGTAATAGCATGAACAGGATTTGAACTCAGAAAGTCTGACTCCAGAGCCCACAGAGTTATCATATCCAATCACGCTGTCCAGTATATAAAACTTATAATGAAAGTGAAGGGTACTAAATGTACTACAGTACTAAAGTTTTGTTTTTTTATATATTTTATTGATTTTTTACAGAGAGGAAGGGAGAGGGATAGAAAGTCAGAAACATCGATGAGAGAGAGACATCGATCAGCCACCTCCTGCACGCCCCCTACTGGGGATGTGCCTGCAACCAAGGTACATGTCCCCCGACCGGAATCGAACCTGGGACCTTTCAGTCTGCAGGCTGACACTCTATCCACTGAGCCAAACCGATCTCGGCAAGTACTAAAGTTTTTGAGCCCCTACTATGTATCAGGAATTATGACAATCAAAATCAGCAATCTTACTCAATCCTGACAACAGTCCCATTGGTTAGGAGCCACCCTTCCTCCATTTTTGAAGTACAACATGACAGTTTAAGCAAATAGGCAATAAAGTTGGCAAAGTTAAGACCTTAGTTACACAGCTGATAAGGGAGAAAAGCTAGATGAAAACTCCCATTTGTCTGAACTAGACAATCTTTCTGCTTTCATATCCTCTCTATTGTGAAACAAAATCGAACCTTGATAAAGTGTTTGACTAAACTGTCTTCCCTACCTTTTCATTTTCATGATCTTTCTATATTGAAAGTCCAAGAAACTGAAGGGCTTTGGGCGAAGCAATATACTACAGTGTCTGCAGGACACATTTGAAGTTATTTTAGAGGCATCTGGTGTTAATTTTTCTTTGGAAATTGAGTGACATTGTTGGTGTTTTGAAAGGCAGCAAATATAACCGCATATTATATCATAAGAATAGACAATTATGAAAACAGTATAAGATGAAGTACCTTTACATGAGCTGTAATTGCAACTGGTAATTAAACTGAAGTGTTTCATTTTCCTAGTCAGCTCATCAGTGACACCAGAAAATAAACAATTTGAAAGTGAAATCCTTAGGGGCAAACAATTGTAATTAATGGCATTTTCCAAGGGAAAAAAAAAGCATTTCTAAAGTCAGTTTAGGGTGACCTCTTGAGTAATATACATGGTGATTTACACTGAGCACAGTGTGGTGTTCAGAACCAGACCTGATTTAATTTGAATATTCATGAAGTCTCCAGCATGATTTATACTTCAAATCCATCTCCATTGTCAAATTTATTCTCTTAGGTGATAAAAAGAAAGCAAATTTATATTCTGAATAAGTCTCTTTGCACAACGAGATGATCAGCATGGAAGACTTTATCATGATGGAAACATATAAAGTGGTGCTGCTGCTAATTCCTTTCAACTTGGAATCTTCTCAAATACCAGGAGTGTTTTTTAGAGATGCTTGAGAGCTGAAATGAAAATATTTATGCATATAAATTTGGGTCCATATCTCATAAGCCTATTGGATTAGAATCATAAAATTCATGTAGTCTGGTTTGCCCCTGTTCTTTTGCATAGAGAGCTACATTTGGGATTTGTGCACATCTTTTTTTGGCTATTTAGATTGTATGGAACGAATTGCTCTGAATTTAACTCTGATCCATACTGCTTGCTCCAGGACCTGACCTGAGGTGAGTTTTTAAAAAATATATTTGTATGTATTTCAGAGAGAAAGGGAGAAGGTGAGAGAGATATAAACATCAATGATGAAAGAGAATCATTGACCTGCTGCCTCCTGCAGGTCCCCTGCTGGGGATCAAGCCTGCAACCCGGGCATGAGCCCTTGACCGCAATTGAACCCAAGACTCTTCAGTCTGCAGGCCAGTACTTCATCCACTGAACCAGCTAGGGCTGACGTGAGCTTTTTTTCTCTCTAATTTCACATCATTTAATCAAGAGCTCTAGTATTAATTTCTCTTCTCGTTTTTTACTTATGATATGAATATTGCCTTTGGACTGAGATAGGCATGAGTACAGAGCCCAGCCCCACTGCTTGCTTTGTATTACGTTTTACCATGTAGCAAGGAGTCCCAAACTATAGTGGCTTAAAACAGAAACCATTTAGCACATGATTCTGCAGAAAGGCAATATGAGCTGGGCTCACATAGGTGGTTCTGGTCTACTCCAGGCTCATCTGATCTCAACTTGGACACGCATTTGCATCCACAAGTAACTTCCAGGTTGAGGTGGGAGGGGTCTAGGGAGGCTTCAGCAAACATGATTTGTCTCAACTCTGTGTGGTCTTTTCTAGCAGGCTAATCTGAGCTTTGTCAAATAGTGGTATGACTCAGATCCTTAGATCAATAAGAGAGGGCAAGCCCAAACACGCAAGAACTTTTCAATTATTGTCACATTGGCTTAATGGTCAAACTCAGAGGCCAAGTGAAGGATGCTACCAAAAACTGAGAATACTGAGAGGCATGAATAAATTGGGGGCCCTTACTACAAGACTTGAACACATTCTATATAATAAAACCCTAATGATGTGCACTGACCAGCAAGGGGCAGATGCTAAATGCAAGAGCTTCCCCCTGGTGGTCAGTGTGCTTCCACAGTGGAGAGTGGGCCTAAGCTGGCAGGGGACATTCCTCAAAGAGTCCTAGACTGTAAGAGGGTGCAGGCTGGGCTGAGGGACGCTCCCTCAGTGCACGGACGTCATGCACGGAGCCTCTAGTATGTATGTATGAAACCATGGGCTAGTTTCTTAATCCCTCATCTTCAGTTTCAGCAGTATCTCATAAAGTTGGGGGATTAAAATTAACTAATATATGTAAATTAAAGGGTAAACTGTTTGGCATGTGGAAGGCACCTAATATCAGCTATTTCTCTCTCTCTCTCTCTCTCTCTCTCTCTCTCTCTCTCTCTCTCACACACACACACACACACACACACACACACACACACACACACTTGGTTATACAAAACAGATATTTTAAATATGTAAGCAAACTGCTAGTGACATGTCATCCCACCGACCTCTAGAATTGTTCAATACTTAAATGGTGAGGCTAGTGTCTCCTTCTACCTTAATAATTTCATATTAATTTTTGCTGAAGCTATACATAACCTAGAGGATAAACTTCTGCAAAGAAGTATACTCCTAAAATTGGTTATGAATGAATGCACTTATGTATAATGTATTTCTATAAAACAAATTTATTGAGCCATTTATTTAGTTCCTCTTTTATTTCCTTACAGCCTACCACCAATGAAAGGCAAAACTAAACCAATACAATCCATGCATTGCATGGGGGTCATAGGCTAGAAGACGTTCAACATTTTTAAAATACTGATCATTGAAACAGCAAAGGCATTTTAAAGTCAGCTTGACATTATAAGCAAGCAATCAAAAGAGCCCTTAAATTGAACTCAACTTTGGCCTGATTGTCTTTAAAATATGGCTCCAATATTAATGCACAATATTCACATTTTTAATTTGGAACTAGGCCACCAACACAATAGAGTAGATGAGCTTCTGTAATTTTCAAGTGCACCCATGCTTTTTGCCATTGATCTGTGGGTAATAGATCATTCTATTTGCTTCTCTGCAGAATTCAAATAGAGTCTGCATAATTTAAAACTAGTCAGTAAATATAACAACCCAAGTACCTTGACATAATGATCATATAAATGAAAATCTATTCAAAATCATAATAGACCACTATTCTTGCCGTATTTGCCCTGTGAAAGATGCAATTTGTTTATTTTACCAAAATATTGTTCTCACATATCTATTACTTTATAGGTCATTGAAATAGTGCAGAGTATATCAGGTTTCTTATTAGTGTGCAATCAAAGCTCTCGGTCTTTTAGGACTTATAGGACCCGACTGATCTCTACTGACTTTAGCCAAAAAGAAAAATAACATTTGGTCAGTATGGGTTGAATCAAAGTATTTTAGTTATACTTAATAGTCTTATTATAGATTGTTTTGGGGATAGGAGATGGCAATAATTTGAAGATATCATTGGGGTCATATATTAACATCTGACAAGGCAAAAATACTTTATAAAATATAATCTTGCTTATCTTAAAACTTCTCTTTTAATATTCAATGATAATTATATATATATATGTATACACACACACACACACACACACACACACACACACACACACATTTTGATCAGTCTGTTTGTCTGTTTTCATGAGTAAATATGTTGGTGGAAACCAAAGTTGTTGGTTCTGTCATCTTAGAGCTTTCTGAGATGAAAAGATTATAATAGTATTTCTTTAGTTACTTAATCATTTCTAATCAGATGCAGGATGAATACAGCATGATCTTTGTTCTTTGTGGAAATGACTATAATAAAGAGGTAATATGCAAGTTGACCATCACTCCAACACACAAGATGGCCACCCTCATGTGGTAAAAAATGGCTGCCCCTATGTGGACACAAGATGGCTGCCATAGATGGCCTGTAGGGGAGGGCAATTATGGATGATCAGGCCAGCAGGGAAGGACATTTGGGAGGGACCAGGCCTATAAGGGAGGGCAGTTGGGGCCAACCCAGGCCTGCAGGGGAGGACAGTTAGGGGGAGGACCTAGGCCTTCAGGGGAGGGGAGTTGGGGGGAACCAGGCCTGCAGGGGGTCAGTTGGGGGGAATCAGGCCT
>PVJN01025150.1:0-12979 GCA_004026805.1 Lasiurus borealis | reverse complement strand
ATCCCAGGTTTTAGAGGGTTCAGGCTAGGAAGAGGGACACACCTCCCCATGCACGAATTTTGTGCACCAGGCCTCTATTATATACTATATTCATCTATAAAAGTGGTATCAATTAAATGACTCAAAAGAGTCAAGTGATTGATTCTTTGGGAGTGGGGGGATGAGAATGGCTTCATAGAGAAGGTGATGCTGGAGCTAAGAATGCAGGAAGATGGGGGTCCCCAAGGCCACCTCCAGGTTCAACAATTCACTACGAGAACTCAGACTCAGCATATAGTTGTACTCATGGCTATGATTTCTCATAGCAAAAGGATATTTAAAAATCTGCAAAGAGAAAAGGTTCATGGGGTGAATTCTAATGGAAACCAGGTACATGGTGCCAAGAGTCCTCTTCCAGTCGAGTCACACAGGATGCACTTAATTTTTCCCACGGGACTTGTAACAATACACGTGAAATGTGTGCCACTGAAGTTCATTAGAGACTCAGTGCCCAGGGATTTTTCTGGGGTCTGGTCACAAAAGCACTTCCTGCTTAGCACATATCAAAAGTCCAGACTTTCATAAAAAAGCAGATTCTCAGCATAAAGCATATTGTTTGCACAATTCATTTAGGCGCATGAGCCATTCTTATCAGGGAATGATGGGAACCATCCTGAAATCTAAGTTCTCAGAAGTCAACTGAGTGCTGATCTTGTAATCAGGCTTCAGTCTTAGCCCTGGTAGGATAATTCTTTTTTGTATGGGTGAGCAGGGTTTTTCCCAGATAGAGTTGGTGGAAAAATGAATCCAGGCTGATAAAACATAAAGAAAGGTCTCAGAGTTATGGAAAAAAAATGATTCAAAACATTTTATTCAGTGAGATATTGAAGCCCAGGTGTTACTGGAACTATTTGGAATGTCAAATACCTGAGATGATTTTGGTCCCTGAATAGGCATCATCTTGTAAAGAGGATTAAAGCAGTTATCATGTTATTCAAAAGAATTTGCCTTGATTGTCTACTTCATGCATGTAAAGATGTCTGTCTAGTTTGGAATGTCTGGATGTTTGTCTTGGGTCAGTGTTTTATTGCCACAGTGTGTACAGTTTCTCACCATAGCCCATTTGAAGTTGTATAGTTTAAAGGTCTCTATTATCATATAACAGAGAGCTTAATGTTGCCCTGGGGGGAGTGTGTATCATCTGTGACAATATTTCAGAATATAGTACATATATAAAAGTGATCGGCACAAAAATGCCATTTTTATCTCTAGTACTTACAACATTAACTATAAGCTATGCTGTTTCTTTTCCCCAGTCAGATTAATACATGCTTCAATGTCTATCAGATCCTATACTTGCACAATCTAACGCAGAACCATCTTTCTATTTCACTAGGAGAGAAATGAAAACTTAAGCTTATAAATCTTTCACTGCAGATTGCTCTGTGTTAGCTGCTCAATGCTGAATTCAGCTGCTCTGAAATGCTGATAATTCTCTTCTGAGGGCTTGAGGACAACCTCTATTTTAATAGATATTGTGACTTATACTGATTTATAAGTTCCATGAATTCACTGACAGACAAGAAGGGATGTATTAGTCTTATTAATGCAATTAGTACAATGTATTCAAAAAACTAGGCCTCAATATTAGAGATTTAGCTGCCCAGGTATACTACCACTATAACATTCACAGGCCTTGCTAGAAGAGAAATATGCTATCTAATAAAGAGGAAATATGCTAATTGACACTCATGCCATTGCAAAAATGGTGGCATCCACAGGGAATAAGGATGGAATATGCCAATTGACTTCCATGCCCTCAAGGATGGCAGTGCCCACAGCCAATAAGGAGAGAATATGCCAGTTGACTTCCATGCCCTCAAGGATGGCAGTGCCCATAGCCAATAAGGAGAAATATGCTAATTGACTGCCACATCCTCAAAGAAGGCAGCACCCACAGCCACAAGATGGCAACACCAAGTCCCTTCATCTCTGCTGGGGTGGCAGGCATGTGGTAAGGCTGGGCCTGTCCCCAGGCACACCCGGCCACTTTGCAATCCTATCTCCAGAGTCCCCCAGTCCCCTCAGTCCCCCAGGTGCCCAAGGCTGGCCCAAGGTGCAGGCAAGCCTCAGATGGTGGTTGCCCAGCATCTGATGGCCACCTAAGGCTCAAGTAAGCAGAGTCAGCTGAGGATTGCACTGCCGGCAGTGGAAGCAGCAGAGTTGTGCTCAGATGTCATTTTCCCCTGATCACCGGTTGCTTCCCACCCCTGAGGGCTCCCAGACTGTGAGAGGGGGCATACTGGGCTGAGGACCCCCACTTCAGTGCATGAATTTTCATGCGCCAAGCCTCTAGTTTATCTTATAAAACAGTGTGCAAATGATATTTCTGCTTTAGTTTGGCAATACATACATTTTGTATATCTTCCATTTTGTTAATACTCGTAGAACATTTTAAATGAACTAGAGGCCTGGTGCATGAAAATTCATGCACTCAGAGGGGGGGTCCCTCAGCCCGGCCTGCCCCCTCTCACAGTCTGAGACCCCTAGGGGGATGTCTGACTGACAGTGCGACTAAGCCACATTCTGGCCTCCCTCTGCGGGAGGTGACCAGTGGGATAATCAGAGGACTGTGCTGGCCACCAAGCAGCCAATCCACCCCCCAATCACCCCTCTGCCACTGCTGGTTGCCACCACTCCCAGATTGCCATCCCCTCCCTCTGCCTACTGGCACCTGCATTGACTGGCCTGGTGCTGCCCGCTTGCCAACCCTACCCCCGACACACACCTACTGCTCATTCAATTCGCATATTAGGCTTTTATTTTATAGGGATCTAAAACTGAATAAACAGCATAAATACAGGATTCTTATCATTTTTAGCTTCTTTACTAAAGACTAAAAAAAAGTTACCACCTTATATTATTGTCCTATTACTGCTATAACAAATTACCACAAACTTAATGGCTCAAAACCACACAAATAAACTATCTCACAGTTGTGGGGGTCAGAAATTCAAAGTGGGCTTTACAGAACTAAAATCAAGTTGTGGTCTTGGCTATGTTTCCTTCTGGAGAATCCAGGGAAGTATCTGTTTCCTTGCCTCTTCCATCACCTTGAGGTTGCCTACATGCATTGGCTTGTGACCCTCTTCCTTCATCTTCAAAGCTAGCAACATAGTCTCTTCTCTCTCTCTCTCTCTCTCTCTCTCTCTCTCTCTCTCTCTCTCTCTCTCTCATCTCTTCTCTCTGCTTCCACCACCACATCTCTTTCTCTGAGTCTAACCCTCCTGCCTCTCACTAATAAATATCTTCATGATCACATTGGACCCAGCCAAATAATTAGATTCTTTCTCCATCTCAAGATCTCTAACTTCTGAAAAATCCTTTTGCCATGTGCCGTAACATAGCAACAGATTCTAAAGATTTCCATATGGACATCTTGTGTGTGGGGGGGAGTGTTATTCTGTCTACCACAACCCCTATATCTTTGTTTTGTGTTATCATAAATACTATAAACATTCAATATCAATCCATGTTACTCAACCAAATTTTGGCCATTTAATAAATATTTTTTTAGCATCTACTCTTTATCCCTTGTAATGCTCCTGAGGTGAGGAACATCACTTAACCAAACAAAGTCTTTGTTCTAATGGAGCTTACATTCTGGAAGGGGAGACAAATAATTTGTATATGTTCTGTGTATTTGGTGCTATAAAAGAAAAGAGTGGAGGGTGAAATGGGAGAGTGTGATAGTATATGTGCTACAAGTGATGCTATTTATTACTGATTGTGGCCAGTAATGGATTCTCTGAAGATGCGACATAAAGGGTTGAAAAGTGGCCCCAAAAATATATATCCAAGTCCTAAACCTGTATCTGAATGTGACCTTATATGGAAATAGCATCTTTGCACGTGTAATTAAGTTAAGGATCCTGAGATGAGATCATCCTGGCTTTATCCCTAAATCCAATGTTGAGTGCCCTTATAAGAGACAACGGAAGACAAGGAGAGGAAGGCCATATGAAGAAGGAGTCAGAGATTGGAGTGATGCCTCTATAAACCAAAGAACACCAGGGATTGCCAGGAACCACCAGAAGCTAGGAGAGAGGCATGAGAGGAATTCTTCCTCTGAGCCTCCAAAAGACACCAACTCTGCTGACATATTGATTCTGGAACTCTGGCCTTCAGAACTATAAGAGAATACACTTCCACTATTCTAAGCCACCCAGTTTGCAATGATTTGTTACAGCAACTTTATAAAACTAATACAGGCAGCCCTAACTGGTTTGGTTCAGTGGATAGAGCATCAGCCTGGGGACTGAAGAGTCCCATGTTCAATTCCAATCAAGGGCATGTGCCTTGGTTGTGGACACATCCCCAATATGGGGTGTGCAGGAAGCAGCCGATCGATGTTTCTCTCTCATCGATGTTTCTCTCTATCCCTCTCCCTTCTGCTCTGTAAAAAATCAATAAAATATATTTTAAAAACAACAACAACAAAAAATTACAGGCAATGTTGGAGCCTGCTTGAAATGAGAAAAACAGCCATGCAGATATTTGAAGGAAAAACAAGATAGGCAGAGTGCACAGTAAGTGCAAGATACTTTATGGTTTGCAAATAACAACCAGAGGGACAATGTGACTGGAATCCAAAAAGCAAGGGGGAAGAGTTTTTTAAGATGATTTCAGAATTATCATATAAACCGGATCTGGTAGAGAGTGCCTTGTGGGCCATAGTAAGGAATTTGGATTTTATTCTGTCTATATGTTAGTATAATTCTGACCTAATAAAATATAGACTTCCATATTAGATATTTTTATAATTATTTTAGGCTATATAAAATTGGAAAATGTTTCATTTTAAAGTATCACCAATGTTATCGAAACCATATATCTAGACACCTACAGGTGATCTAAGTCCAACTTGTACATGTAGATGGCATATATAGACTACATATAGTATTTATATTCTTTATCTTTAATGTGAAAAGAGTAACCATAGTTGTCAATTTTGTCACTGAAGTTGCATGCCTTGGAGGAAAACATAAATTAGTATTTTCAACTATAATTTTTAGTCTAAATCCACTTTATCTTTTGTTTGCCATAGTTAAAATTTTTATTCCATGCAAAGAAATAAAAACCTTTATGACCTAAAGACATTTTTAGGTTACTTCCTCCATGCTTTCTCATTGTGTTAATGGATTAATATGCAAAAAAAAAATTAAAGAAAAATTGCTGCCAAATTTATCTATTTTTAAGTCTTATTCTTCAAATATGGTTCGTTAGGGTCCTTCTTTTCAAACACTACATATTTTTGTTTAAAATAATCTGATATAATGAAGAGAAAAACAGATGCATCTTCTTGTCCAATACACACTATTCTCCAATAGAATCAATGCTTTGTTTGTAATCAGAAAATCAGAAATGTGTTTCTCTGGAAAAAAATGTGAAACTTAAAAAGTGACCACTTTTCAGATGAGGACAACTACAAATAGCAATGGAGACTATTAGAGAATGCACATTTATATGAGGTGGATTGTGGAATACACACCAGGTTGTAGCAAGGTGAACACCTATTATCATACTGATAAATGGAAACTATGACCTCATCCTAGTAATTTGACAAATCTCTGTAGACCAGCGGTTCTCAACCTGTGGGTCGTGACCTGTTTTCTGATGGTCTTAGGCTCTACAGCAGTGACCCACAGGTTGAGAACCACTAGCAGGGTCGCCTAAGACCATCAGAAAACACAGATATTTATATTACAATTCACCACAACAAGAAGAACTGTATTAAATGGTCACAGAATTAGAAAGGTTGAGAACCACTGCTGTAGACTATTTTTCTCCCCTTTACATAAAAGGCCAAAGCTACTGGGTCATTATTTTTTGTTCGTACTCAATATTACTTTGTTTTGATGCTTTGGCCATCATTTTTCCAAAATGAAGCATGAAAATTTGGTGAAAGTTTATATGGAGTTTAGACTGGCCCGATGTCAAGGGAGCTGTGCTCTGGTCTGAACTACATCAATGACTTATCAGGTACCTCTAGTTTCCCCGCCTTGGAAATAAGAACCCAATTATCTGTCACAGCATCAGACTTATTGTATTGTATTGTATTGTATTGTATTGTATGTATGTATGTATGTATGTATGTATGTATTCAGGAGGGAGAGAACTATTGCTTCTGCAGCCTGCTTGATATGCACTCTCCTAGCCTCATGATTTGTGTATGATTGAGGAATGGAGAAGTACTTTTGAACTGCAAAGCTCATTAGCATCATCCCTTCTTAAGGCCACACTACACAAGAATGATCGCAGCTCTCCACAGAAGCATCTAAAATAACCAAAAGGAAAAGAGTAAAAGGCCACCTGTAGGTTCTGATGAAAAGGGGAAAAACTCTTTAGTGTACAGATGTGAAGGCTGAGAGCGCTGTGATGGAGGCATCCAATTCGTTATCAAGGCTTCTCCATTCTACCTGTCCAAGTATCTATTTCCCATTCTCCTATTTCATTCTCACTCCCACTGGCCTTGTCCAGTCCCCAGTAAACAACACCCTCCCTCGGTGTGCTTCAGCCAATCCATCCCCCACACTGACCCTGCTCAGGCAGCTCTCTCCTCCGATGCCCTGTAGCATCTCTTTCCCTCCCACAGAACCCAGGACGTGACTTGAGCTCAGCATCAGACCTATTGTAATAGAGTCTCAGGCCGTTCTAAACGAAGAACAAATGGCTATGTTCACATTTAGGCAAAAGAGAAATAACTTCCACCCACCTCAAGTGAGCTCTTAGGACAAGGCATTCTCATTATGTAATAAGGTGGAGACCCGCTGCTTTTCTCTTCATTCTTTACTTCCGTGGGTTAATACCAGGTCATTTCATTTACTTTACATTTGCAAGCATTTACTTTCTTCCTGTCCACTTCCCTGGCTCACATCTCCTTCAAAAACAAATTTCAACTGAATTTAAACAAACAAACACAAAACAGCAAAACTTGCTTTTATCAATCTCATGGGAATAATTGCAAGGAAAAAAATGAAGTAAGCTGCTAGACTATCTTTTTATTTTGAAGAAGAAATGCGGTTTTCTCTTTTTGGCTGTATTATAAAATTCTCCCTCATGTTTTGATTTATATTAAAATTTTTAAATGCAAATAATGATTGCTAGTTTGCCTTGAGGCTGCTCTCTAATGCCAGAAACCTGAAGAGTAACCTCAGTCATATAATCTTTATTTTCTGAGATGGACTATGAAACAGGATCTCTTCTAGGTGTTGGAATACCTATTTAACCAGACAAACCAGTCCCCCTATAAATTCGTAGCCCATGCAGAAGACAGACTATATAAATAAATATTTTGAGGTGTTGATAAGTGCTATAAAGAAAAGAAAGCCAGCCCAGCCAGTGTGCCTCAGTGGTTGAGTGTCCACCTATGAACCAGGAGGTCAAGGTTTGATGACAGGCTCGATTCCCAGTGTGAAGTGTGCAGGAGGCAGCCGATTAATGATTCTCTCTCATCGATGTTTCTCTCTCCCTCTCTCTTCCTTTCTGAAATCAATAAAAATCTATTTTAAAAGATAAAAGAAAGCCAGATATTTAATAGAAAGTGTCAGAAGAATGGAACACTTTTCATAGACAGTTCAGAGACCTTCCTGGAATGGTGTCATGACGTGAGACACAAAAGTTGAGAATAGCTGAGCCATCCAAAGGTCTTAGAGACAGACCTTGTAGGCACAGGGAACAAAGTAGTATCAGGCCCCTGAGGCCTGAAGGAGCTTGTCAAGGAGGAACTTGAGGATTACTGGACTGAAGAGAAGTCGAGGTAGGAGAGAGCATTGGATCGGGTTGAAGAGACATCCGGGGGCCACATTAGACAGGCCTTACAAGCCATGACAAGGAGTTTGCATTTCCTTCTGAGAACAAAGGGAAGCCATTGTGCAAACAATAAGCAAATTGTTAAAACAATTTTAAAAAGTTCCTCAACATGACAGAATTGGGGCGGGGAGTGTTTACTCAGCATATTGCCCGGAAAACGTTGCCCCAATTTCACAACAGATGTCTTTCTCTAAAGTTTTCCTCTCATGAGTGGCTAAAATCTTAATCTGCCTCTCTGTCCCTCTCTCAACAAGAGTGAAACTGTTCAGTTGCCTTCCCCTTTCACACCTTCCTCTTTGACATTTAGAGCCCCTACCCTCAGCCCTTCTTGCTGAGTATAGTCCCTTATAAGTCTAGTTTCTCTTCTCTGCTCCTCCTCTTCCAATGCGAATTTTCACACTCTTCTAAAAAAGAAATTCTGGCGAGTGAAATTCTCCTATTCTGCACACTATCTACCTATTTAAACCTTGCAGTCATCTGCCAAAGACACGCATTTATCTGTACATCAAAGAGTACTTCCTAATCAGTCTCAAAACCCTCCTCCTCAAGGGATTTTTCTCAAGGGTCTCTAGAGATGGTTCCAGGTTAGACAAGGCCATGTGTTTTGAAACTTGATCCATCAGTTCTAGAACACCCACCCTCTATCTTTCCCGCCCAAGTAAGTCTTTAAAATTCCTTGTCTCTGTCATCTACACCCCTCCAATTTCACCTCCTTAGTTGTGGCACAGTTATACTCAGGCATGATTTGATGTGCACATAGGTCACCCTCTGACATGCAGCTACCCGTATGGGTTCTTTTCTGCTCTTATTGCTCTTCTTGTGACTCTGTCTCTTTTTCTTTCAAATCCCACATCCACAATTCTGGGAAAGAAAAATAAGAATAACAAGTCATTCTTTTTTAAATATATTTTTATTTATTTCAGAGAGGAATGGACAGAGAGATAGGCACATCAGTGGATGAGAGAGAGTCGTTGATTGGCTGCCTCCCACACGTCCCCTATTGGAGATTGAACCCATAACCCAGTATGTGCCCCTGACTGGAATCCAACCCAAGACTCTCAGTCCGTAGGCCAATGCTCTTTCCAATGAATCAAACCAGCTAGGGCAAGAAGTCATTCCTTAAAAAAAAAAAAAGGCATTCTTGTTTGTGTCTCATTGCTATAAAAAACAACTCAATTTAAATATGAATAGACCAGCTACTGAATAATAAGAATCACAAAAATTAGAATTACATGTTTTTCTTAAAACACTGTTATGCTCTTAAAATATTTTAGCATGAGCTGTCTGTTTTGATTCAAACTCACCCAGAGGCTCTTGAAAATTTGTCCACAAGTCCAGGGGCCATGACTCAGATTTACAGCAATGAAAACGTAAGTGAATCTTCTCACTTAGAGGTGACTAAGCTGTGGAGAAGTGATGAATGCCAAGCCAACTTACCAGAATGCTGATTCATTCAATGAAATGGAAGATGAATCTGGTAAGATAATTGGCATCAATCATTTCAACGGGGCACTCCCTCTTAATGAGTAAGTCCATTGAAGAGACTAACTTGCAGATTAGAAGAATTTTTGGTATAGAGAATTAAAAGGAGTGTTAAAGGGTATTCAAACTCAGATTGCTCAGCCAATTTATTTCTCTCCACTCTGAGGGTGTCTTATAGTTTGAGAGTCTGGGAGCTAACATTGCTAGTCCTTACCCTTCAACTAACTTTTATCTCTTCTCCATTCAGACCATCACCTTTGTCTGAGGACAACAAAGCCCAGTATTGTTAGAAAGGTTTAAGTCAAAGTTTACTCTGCACTCATGTCATACGGTCTCCTGTGGTTTTAGGACATAAACTAGAGAATCAAGTAAGGATATTTGGGAAACACCTTAAAATAACCAGCCATCTTTGATATAAACTATTTTATAGTGAGTTATCTCAAGAGATGAATCATATTTAGTAAAGAAATATTTAATGAAGAAATATTATTCCCCATGTATGCTTCAGTTTAATGCTTATTAGTTTTAATTTTCAAGAGGTGATGGGTTTTCCTAGTCAATTAAGTAACTACTTCCTGAGCCATCCTCAAGAGCGAGAAAACTATCCAGAGGAAACAGAAATGAACACGTTAGCCCTCTATAGACGCTTACAGAAAGCTTCAAGCACAAGAAAACAAAGGGTGCAAAAATTATGGCACAGAATTAAGAAATCATACAAGAGAATGTGTTCCATAAAATGAGGCAATCATATGTCTGATTGTGAATATTAGTGGCTTTTGAGCTCGACCTTCTAGGGCATAGGCGGATTACCAGGAGGCTGATCTGAGCAGTT
The DNA here is from genome assembly GCA_004026805.1 of Lasiurus borealis. Classification (NCBI taxonomy): domain Eukaryota; kingdom Metazoa; phylum Chordata; class Mammalia; order Chiroptera; family Vespertilionidae; genus Lasiurus; species Lasiurus borealis. The sequence continues at coordinate 2,814 of PVJN01025150.1, read as the reverse complement.
GAAACGATGTGGGCTGTAAGCCACAGCATAGAATGAGAAAAGTGCCAGGTATATTTTCACAAAAATGATGGCATGGAACCTAGTTGAAGACTGCAAGGAGTACATGGAAAAGGCCTGATCTGTCAAGTTTATTATTATGGCTTTTAAAAATCTAACAAACAAATATGCAATCACTCATGAAAACCCTGTCACTAATTGTAACTACAACTAGTTAAATTAGTTGTTGCAGTTTTCTATTTTTTTTCTAGGTAACACTTGAATTTTAAAAGCCAGGACAGTTAAAAAGAAATTATTGTCCAGCTGGCCTGTCTCAGTGGTTGAGCATACACCTATGAACCAGGAAGTCATGGTTCGATTCCGGTCAGGGCACATGCTCAGGTTGTGGGCTCCATCCCCAATACAGGGCATTCAGGAGGCAGCCGATTCATCTTCCATTTCATTGATGTTTCCATCTCTCCCTCCCTCTTCCTACTCTCTGAAATCAATAAAAATACATATACTTTTCGAAAGCAATTATTCTGTCAATAAGGGTAAGATTTAATGATTAAATGATGTTAAGAGCAACTTAATTATAACTGGTCATCAATTACTGTTCTATATTTAACCATTTGTTCCTGAGAATGTGTTCTTAGTAAAAAGGAAGCATGGAAAATTAACATAAATCCTTTAATTTCTGAACTTTGGCAGTCCAGTTCATCTTTAGAGTACCTGGTTATTTGTCAATTTATATTATATGATTTCACTCAGAGGTGCTATCTTTTGCAGTATTATGATTGCTGAGAAATCAATAGTTACTAGGAAGATAGTTGAACTATATGATAAGATTGTTTTAAAATGCGTTATTTTTAGTTAATTAAAAATGAATAACATTTTGTTTTTACCTGTGGCACTTAAAAATGGAAAGGAACCTCACTCTATATACTTTATAACTTCTGAGTTCTCTCGCATCTCCTTCCAAATTTTGGAGGGGAAAAATTTCTTTCTGGATGCACATAAATTACCCTTGAAATGTTTCTATAGTTAGTGACAGCTGTCCTCCACTTACTTCCAGGAGGAAACCTCTAGTCACACACTTTTCAGGCTCTTTCACTGAATAGAGCAGCTTCCAACAAGGAGAAGAATGATGTGACATTATCAAAGACATTCTGTGGCTTTTACTTTATTCTTTCTCTGACTAACACATACTGGTGCCTAAACGCTGAGGAGAGTGGAGATGGAGTGAACAGAACTGAATGAATTTAACCTGTGGACAGAGATGAAGTACAAAAGTTGTTGATAAGATAGGAGCCATTTTAAGGATAAATATTGCATATCATATATGTGTGTGTGTTTATTTTAATTCTTTCTTGATTCAGCTCAAAGTAAAAGTGCAGAAATATTGAAGAGTATTATTCCCCCTAGACATTACAATTGGCAAGCCACCGAAGGACAGGATTGTGGGCAATTCTGGTTTTGAAGTCAGATGGCCTTGTTTTAATACCAACTGCCAGTATAGCTAACGGTTACTTTGGGCATGTGACTTACTTCTCTAACATTAAATTAATTTTCACACCTATTTCAATAGGAAGAGTAATAATTTCCTGGTATTATAGCCATGATTATATATATATATCACATTATCATTATATGACATCTACATGATTATATATGATATATGCATGATTGTTTATATCATTATATATATATCACATTAGTACAATGCCTGGCACAGAATGATCAAGTAATCCTATATAATAAAAGGCTAATATGCAAATTGTCCCCCTGACAGGGAGTTTGAGCAGGGGGCAGGGCTGACTAGCCAACCAACCCAACCCCTCTCCCTGGCCAGCCCTACCCTGATGATGCCCCACCTTGATCAAGGGTGTGCTGGCCTGCCAACCTCCACATCCCCTCCACTCAGCTGGCCAGGCCCAATTGGCCCCCATTGGGGAGAGCCAGCCGGACCCCACCTGTGCATCAATTCATGCACCGGGCCTCTAGTAAATTATATTTATTATTAACATGAAAGGTATTATTTTTTTGTAGCACCTATTTATTCTGTTTGTATGCCTATTTTTTAAAAATATGTCTTTGTACACCATAGGGCAGCCATGTCTATTACAGAAATACAATTTAAACACATACTTTACCGAAACCAGTTTGGCTCAGTGGATAGAGCATCAGCCTGTGGACTGAAAGGTCCCAGATTCGATTTCCCCAGTGGGGGTTGTGCAGGAGGTGGCTGATTGATGTTTCTCTCTCATGGATGTTTCTGACTATCTCTCTCCCTTCCTCTTCCTAAAAAAATCAATAAAATATATTAATAAATAAATAAACACATACTTCACCTGCCTAGGGAAGAAATAATAAGAGAGGAATTGGGGGACTGGTATGCAAACCAATGAATCATGAAGACAGTATTGGTATAGGAGATTTCTATCTAGCAAATTTATCTCTGTAGGAGGAAATTCTTACACATTATTTTTTTAGTGAGAGAAATGGTAAGCATCTACTGGACTTTACCCACAGTAGCCCAGATACTATTTGTACATGCACACATATAAGTACAGCACCTACATTTATGCTCATAAACACATGGGATGGGAAAGAGATTGGTTGATTAATTTTTATATATTTAAATATGCCCCCTTGTATTCAGATTGCACTTGGTGGGAATCTGACAGTTATTTTAAATATATTTATGGTATTTAGACTCTATGTAAAGATTTTGTTATACATATTTTAAAATGGTTCCCATAATATGGTTAATTAACTCCTTCATCCTCTTACATAACTACTATATTTTTTTTGTGTGTGTGTGGTGATAACTCTTAG
>PVJN01025149.1:0-30397 GCA_004026805.1 Lasiurus borealis | reverse complement strand
ACAGCAAGACACATCATAATTAAAATGCCAAGAGCAAAAGACAGAGAATATTAAAAGCAGCAAAAGAAAAACAGTTAGTTACCTGCAAGGGAGCACCCATACGATTGTCGGCTGATTTCTCAATAGAAACTATGCAGGCCAGAAGGGAGTGGCAAGAAATATTCAAAGTGATGAATAGCAAGAACATATAACCAAGATTATTCTACCCAGCAAAACTATCATTCAGGATTGAAGGTCAGATAAAGATCTTCACAGATAAGAAAAACTAAAGGAGGTCATCAATACCAAACCAGTATTATATAAAATGCTGTAAGGTATTCTTTAAGAGGAGGAAGAAGAAGAAAAATGTAATGATAAAAATTATGAACAATGATACTTATCTATCAACTAGTGAATCTAAAAATCAAGTGAATTAAAAATCTGATGATCAGCCAAAACCGATTTGGCTCACTGGATAGAGCATTGGCCAGGGGACTGAAAGGTCCCAGGTTCAGTTCCGGTCAAGGGCATGTATCTTGGTTGAGGGCACATCCCCAGTAGGGGCTGTGCAGGAGGTGGCTGATCGATGTCTCTCTCTAATCAATGTTTCTAACTCTATCCTTCTCCTTTCCTCTCTGTAAAAAAATCAATAAAATATATTACGAAAAAAAAAAGGTATGTGTTCTTGACTGAAATTGAATCTGGGACCCTTCAGTCGCAGGCCAAAGCTTTGTCCATTGAGCAAACTAGCTAGGGCTAAAATACTTATTTTTAAAATGTTCAAACCCATGAGATCATAATGTACTGAAACAGCTTCACTGTTCACTATTGGAGAAGAATAGGGAACTAGCACGTTGTTCTGAAAATTGAGAAACAGAGGGAAAGAAGCAACTCTTAAGAAACCCCATAATTGGGGCTGCCGTGCGGAGAATGGACTTGGAGTGGGAAAGCATGGCCATGGGAAACTGTTCTGAAAGCATTGCTGGGAGGTCAGAAAACGGGATGCTGATGGGGGAGCTTGTTTAAGTTGCTGCATCATAGCATCAGGGAGATACTTTTCCTTTTCAGTAACTTGTGTTATGGTGTTTTGGAGGTGCCTCCTTCCAGACTTTGTCAGGAAGTGCCTTTACAATGTTCTCACATGAACACCAGGCTGTCATTTTTTTCTCTGGACTTGTTAGTGTTTGCAGAGCAGAGTTACATGCGTGTGCAGCGTGGGCATCCTTGCCGTGATTGAAAGTCATTTGTGGTGTTTACCTGATGCATTGCCTTTTTCAACTATTAAAGGGTGTTTCCCATTTTGAAGGACACCATAATTCATAGTTTGAGTTGATGAAATTAACATTTGCAGGCATCAAAATTGAACGGGTTGTCAAATACTGTCCTGATTTTCTTACGAGTTCTACAGTTATCTTAGACACAAAGTTGTGTTCTTAGAAATAATGTGTAGAGAAATGGGGCTTCAGAGCCAGGGTCTGACCTCACAAAGGTATCTTAACCTCTGTGTGTTCTGTAAGATGAGGACAGCATGACAAAGCATCTGCTAGAATGTTCTGGTTCCTGTTAGTGGGCACCCATTTGGGGCAGAAAACAACCATTTTATGATACTCATGGATTTGAGGCCAGGGATTTGGAAAGGATGCAGTGGAAATGGCCTGTGCCTGCTCCACAGTGGTTGGTCAGTTAGCAAGACGCAGAGGCTGGGAGTCGCTTGATGACTGGAGTCTTTTAGAGGACTTTTCTCAAATTTGGAAGTTGATCCTGGCTTTTAGCTGGGATCATTGACCAGGACTCCTCTGTGATGACTCTACGTGTGACCCGGGCTTCTGATTGATTGAAAAAGAATGCAATATTTTTGCATGACTGACTGTACATATAGTCACATTGTTTTCCAAACCAGTCATGCAGTTTGGGAATTCTAGGACTCCTTCAAAGTTCCAAGTTTTACTTCATCTCTGCTGGCAGTATAGTTTTAAATTTAATAATTGCTAAATAAATATATTATTTTAAAATTATATATTAGTATTTTTTAAATTACTTATAAGTATTACTATTTCCATACATGAATAGTGGAATTGTGCTTATTTCATTTGTATTAGTCTAGCTGGAACTCTTGAAAGAGTACCAAAGTGACAACTTCAACAAATTATCACTGGGTGAAACTTGTATAAATAATATTGTATTCTATGTCTGACCCTTGAACACCATGGTAGTATGAGTACATTGGGTTGGCAAGTTTTTTACTTCGATTTTAGAGCCCCAAGTGATGTTAGGAAATTAAGGCACTGTTGTTTGAGTTTGAACATAATACTTGCTGTGTAATGGGGGGAAGAGATGGGGATTAATTTATTGTTTCTTAAACTCAAATTAGCCGTTGGTTTTTACACAATTCCATTAAAATCTATTATGATAAAGATGAGCTTTGTTTGAACATCATCTTCAGGTCAGATGCTTTCAGTGATTTTCCAGTTGATGATAGGTATCAGTCAGTCACTCAGATTCTGTCTGGGGCCACCTGAGCCAGCAATCTGAGGGTCTGTAGCTGAGCAGATGGACAGAGGCCTTGACCAGAGCAGAATGCCACCTCCTAAGCCCAAGAAGCCTGCTGAGATGAGCCTTGTGACTTCCGCTGAGACCTGTCTGCCTGCCGTCCTGCAGGTACCGGTCTGCGTTACATTATGTTAGAGTGGAATTTGGAAAGGAGCTCCACAAATTATGAGCAACGAATTTGCAAATGGCTCTTCCATGTGGTGGCACTGGTTGCAATGTCTACACACACACACACACACACACACCTACCTGTTGGCAGCGGTCTTGAGCAGATGGTGCCATCTGCTAATAACTTCTCTCCAGCTTCTTTGATGTTCTGTAGGAATATTGATCACCATGGTACTCTGCCTGTATGTTTACTGAACAATATACTATAGTCATATAGAATTTCCTTTTTTAAAGTTCCTCACATGGTGTTTTGTTGTAGAGCACATATTTTCAAAACTTTTGACACAAATATCAAAATTTTCCTATAGAGTAGTTGTACCAGTTTGTATCAGATATTGAAGTTTTAACCAGTTTTGATAGAGGGACTGCAAATCTATGTTTTTGAAATAAAATTCTGACTTTCGCCCAGTATTTATTACAGGCATTTTAAGACACAAAAAGTTAGAAGAGTCATCCTCTACCGCCTCCACTCAGCAGTCGTTGAGTTTGGCCACAATTTGTATAAGTTGTGTGTGTGCTCTTATTGACCCAAGTTCAAAGTAAACTTTGGAGGCTCTGTCCGGGTAGTTCAATTGGTTAGAGCGCCATCCCAATACGCAAAGGTTGCAGATTTAATTTCTGGTCAGCAAACGTACAAGAAGCAACCAGTGACTGCATAAATAAGTGAAATAACAAATCAATGTTTCTCTCTCTTCCATCTCTCTCTAAGATTTTTTTTAATCGATCAAAATTTTTAAATAAAAAAACAAAAACTGTGGATACATAACCATATCCCTAAACATCTTAGCCCTTGCTCTTCAAAACAAAGATGTTTCCATTAGCATTATCAGACCATCTTAACACTCAGTTTCTCATGCTGACTTAAATCAACTTTATTTTTAAATACACACACACACACACACACACACACACACACATATATATTATTTCAGAGAGGAAGGGAGAGGGAGAGAGAGGTGGAAACTTCAGTGACGAGAGAGAATCATTGAACGGCTGCCTCTGCACGCTCCCCCACTGGGGACTGAGCCTACAACCTGGGCATGTGCCCTAACCAAGAATCGAACTGTGACCTGGCTGGGCTCTTTTGTCCCTTAATTCAGAACAGTTCCCTTGCCTTTTTAAAGGCTTGTGGCCACATCCTCAGGATTGGGTAGATCTCTCCAGTGTTTCGTTTTGTGTCCTTTCTGGTGGTCCCCTCATGTTCATTTGTGTCATTGCTATTGATGTGACTTTTTACCTTTTGGGAGCTGCTGTGTGAGGGCAGCGTCAGGCAAGGGTCAGCCCTGAGACTTGATCTGCAAGGGCGGTTTGGACCAGATTGGCACTTTGGAAAGTGGAGAATGGGAGGAAGGAGGGTAAAATTAGAGGCCACGGGATCTCTTTCCCTGATCAAGGTGTGGGCCGTGATACCGACCTGTCTCTGCCCTGGGGCACAGGGCAGATCTCGGCACCCTGGAGAGCAGATAGGGCACTGGGAGGAGGGCCAGGTTTTGGTCAGGGCAGAGACCATTGGAAGATACTCAGGTTGGCAAACATGTGGGGCCTCTCTCTCAAGATTTGGGGTCTCAGGGCAGAGAAGTCAACATCGTGATGACTATACATGAGCTCCCTTCCCAACCGTGGGGCTGCCAAGTCTCACTGCCCCGTGGTGTAATGGCTCTTTAGTGAGAAGATAGCTTCAGACTGAAAGATGGATTAGCCAACTTCATAGAATATAATGGAACTTACTAAGGGTAATTTTCTTATGGGAAGATGAGGGCTGAAGCAGACAGAGGCCCGAGGAGTTTTGTGCAAATTATACACCCCCCCCCTCTTTCCCAAGACACCTGTTACTGCACTGTTTTTATAATATAACTCAGGTACTAATGATTGACAAGACAAAGGGACAAATAATGCAGTACCACCAGGACCCATCCCTCCTGGTGGTTGACACTGTCACCAGTTTGATACATATTTCGGATCTGGCCATGACTAACAAAAGTGTTTATAGTTACATTTTAGGGAATACAGATAATCATTAGCTAGTAGGCTTTGATATGCTTATTAAAGACAGGTTGGTCAAAAACCACAGTATGAAAGGACACGAAAATGATATTTGTTCACATCTACATCTATCTATGCAATGGATTCTCTCCTCTCCCCTCCCCATATGGCAGTGCTCAGCCTTTCTGTTCCTTCGACCTCAGCTATATTTACATGGCTGACATCCCCTCCTCAATCCTCCTCCCCCACCCATGTGAGTGGCATCTTTTGATTCTACTCTTGCCCTGCTGGCTGCCGCTCCTCATTCTGGGTTCCCTCTTCCTTCCCGCTTTCTTACATGGCCCACCCCCTCTCTCTTCCTGGGTGCAGTTTGGTGGCTTTACCTACTGCCTTAGGGTCCTGCGGTTGCCATAACCAGGCCTGCTAACCGGGTGAATGAAAACACGGGAATGGATTCTCTCAGGGTCCTGGTGGCCACACCTGAAACCACGGTGTTGATGGGGCCACACTTCCTCTGAAGGCTCAGGCCTCTGCCTCCTGGTGGCTGTGTGTTCCTGGCTTGCAGCAGCATTGCTCCAATCTCTGTGTCCAATGGCCTTCCCCTCAGTTATGTCTTTTTCTCTCCTCTTTTTAAAAATAATTTTTAAATATTTTTTATTTACTTTGTTTTAGAGAGAGAGGAAGAGAGAGGGGGAAAGAGATAGAAGCATCGATGAGAGAGAAACATTGATTGCCTACCTCCTGCATGCCCCTTACTGGGATTGAGCCTGCAAACTGGGCGTGTCCCCTGACTGGGAATTGAACAGTGACCTCTTGGGATGATGCTCAACCAGCTGAACCCCACCGCTGGGCTTCTGCCCCCTCTTAAAAGAGATCAGTCATGGGATCCTGAGCCTCCCTTCAAACCAGGGTGATCTCATCTCAAGAGCCTTAATAATCACCTCTGTAAAGGCGCTGTTCCAGATAAGGTCCTGTTCACAGGGTCGGGGGGTTAGGCGGGGTGTATCTCGGAGGGCACAGTGGGCCCCCTTTGCACATACAAACCGTAGCCTGGTGATGACTGAGTTTATATTTCTTGGATTTCTGAGAAGCATCTCACACCTGAAATGTCCTGATCTGCTTTCTCTCCCCAGGCCGTAGAACCTGCTCCTCTCCATCTGCTCTCTCCCGGGACATGCAGCTCTGCTCTGCTTGGTGCTCAGGTGGGAACTTTGGACGTTTCCTCGACGCCGCTCCCACACCCAACCCAGGCCTTCTGCGAGCCCTGTGCTCCCAGTCCCCCTGTCCACATGGCCCCTGCCTGTCCCTGGCAGTACTTCCCCGCCCTCTGTGTGTTCCCCAGTCACGCAGCCCGTCCTTCACAGTCAGAGGGACCCTCCTAAGACATAAGACAAGTCATCCCTCTGCTCAGACCGTCCCAGGAACACCAGTCTTCACTGCGGCCCATGAGTCTGTGTGACATGGTCTCCCACTCCCTTCACTCCTCCTTTCACCCCTCTGCTCAGGCACATCAGCGGACCCGTGTTTCTCCGGCACCGTCAGGAGCCCTGCCCCCAGGCATTCTCTCTCCCCACCTGGTTTTCTTCCTCTCGCCATCTTCTGACACTCACCTGTGTGTTGCCAGGAAAACAAACCGTTATTCGCCTCTGCGTATTGCATACAGATGTTACAAGTGCCGGCTCAGCCTCCTGAGCGCGCCTTTGTCATTCCGGTCTGAGCGCCAGTCTCAGGTCTCAGCAGCCCCAATCCAGTCCTGGAGGCCTCAGTATAGTATCTTCTCAGAGAGCCTGCCCTGGCACACGTCAGGGAGCCCTTCACTCATCTCTGTCGTGACACCCTGTGTGCTGCCTGACCTTCCCCAGCCTCGCCTGTGAGGAGAGCAGGGCCTCCCTTGAACAGTGTCCATCCTGCATGTTTAGACATTCACTAGACACTTGGGCAAATGAGTGGGTAAATCCAGATGACAGAAAAGGATGATAGCAAGTCAGGCCCTGTGTGAGAATAAATGGATTGCCAAGTAAGCAGGGTGATGCTGAGTAGGATTTGGAGTAAGGACAGTTTTTTTCCATATAAAAATATGTATTTAAAAATTACATAGATGTTGTGGCGTAGGGAGGGCAAAAAATGCACTCTAATTGTTAACTGATGCTTTTCTGCTTTTATTTTCCAGATACCATTTGCTTTTGACTCAAGATGATTTGATGTCTTATAATAAACTTGTTAACCATGATGGCTACACAGACATTAAGCATAGACAGTTATCAAGATGGGCAACAAGTGAGAGCTTAAGTTTTTATTCTGTGTTTTAATTACAGTCAGTCGACTTGATACTAAAATACAAGCAATGCTTTGCATATTAACAGTTCAACTCCCATGAGATTGCAGGTTCAATTTTAGTATATTATTAATTTAATATGTGCTCAAGTTATTTTCTAAATAATACCAAGATTGCTAGTAATTTTGACTCTCCTAAATCGTACTTTCTTGGGAATTTGCTTTTTTTTTTTTTATAGAGCCACAGTCACTCCCTGGCCCAGCTATCATGCCCCAAATAAAGCTACAGCCTCAGCCCCCTCCACATCGCTCTTTACCTGGAAGTGAAAAAAAGTCAAATTCCAAACCTCCATATCTCCGTTTCCCCTGTTCACAATACAGACCAGGCGAAGGGCCTGGCTGAGCGGTGTGCGGGGTAGGTGTGCTTTGCCGCCTCTTTCTGTGCAGTCAGTGTGAGAGCACAGCCTGTGGCCTGGCCTGGTGGCTCAGCTGGTTAGAGCGTCGTCCTGATAGGCCAAGGTTGCAGGTTCGGCCTTGGTTCAGGGCACATACAAGAAGCAACCAATGAATAGATAAATAAGTGGAACAGCAAAATTGGTGTTCCTGTCCCTTCTGCTCTCTAAAAGATAATAAAAAGAACACAGTCTGTGCTAAGCACCAGGAGGCTTAGGAATTTGCCACTTTTATGTCAGTGTTAGCAGGGCCAGTGATGAACCTGCAACCCAGGTGCTTGCCCTTGACCGGGAATCAAACCTGTGACCCTTTGGTGTGTGGGCTGGCTCTCTAACCACTGAACCACCAGCCAAGGCTGTGGGTGTGGTTTCTTCTTTTAAATATACACTGAGTGGCCAGATTATGATCTCTGAATGCATAATAATCTGGCCACTCAGTGTATATATATATTCATGCACCGGGCCTCTAAGATACACACACACACACACACACACACACACACCCCTAATATATATATATTAGATGCCCAGTGCATGAATTCGTACATGGGTGGGGTCCGGCCAGCCTGGCCAGGGGGAGGGGACATGGGCAGTTGGCCAGCCTGCCTGCTGATCGGACACCTGGTCGAGGGGACAATTTATATATTAGCCTTTTATTATATAGGATATACCCTGAGTGGCCAGATTATTATGTGTTGTATACAGGCAGTCCCCAGGTTACCTCGGACTTAATGTACATCATTTCGTGGTTATGTCACTATCTCCCATTTATTTATTTTAAAAAAAGGGTCGTCATTTCAGCGTAGGTACATATGTGCTTTATGTTTTTTATTATTTACCACAAGTAAAGGTCAGGAATTGTTATCTTTCTTTTAAAATTTTTTTACTGTTTCACTTCATCACTGCAGTGTATGTGCTCCATGTGAGTGACGTAGGTGCTTATGTAGGTGGGTTCCAACTTACGGCGAAAATCAGTCGAGTTATATTGCGCCGTAGGAACGGATCTCCGACATAACCTGAGGACTGGCTATTGATTTCAGAGAGGAAGGGAGAGGGATAGAAACATCAGTGATGAGAAAGAACCATTAACTTGCTACTTCTTGCACACGCCATACTGTCATGTGCTCTGACCAGGAATCGAATTGTGACCTCCTTACTTATAGGTAGACACTCAACCACTGAGCCACACTGGCTGGGATGTGGGTGGCTTCTTGACAGCCCTCCCCCTGTCTGTAAGTTGTAGTTTTACGATCTGTGACCTGAAGGCCTTGGGAAGGAGGGGGCTTACTGAGTGCTGTGCAGCCTCTCTGGGGACACCTGAAGTTTGGGGATGCTCTGTGTGCTTCCCGCGGGGGCCATTCCCCTTTTCTCTCAGCAGCTTGGGAGCTGATTCCCATTGAAGATCTTCAGCTCCGTCTTTGCTTCCCACCTTCCTCACAATCAGGAGGCAGGAACCAAATGCCCCTGCCAGGAGCTCTCTTCTCACCCTCCTTGCAGATTTCGTTTGTTTGTTTGTTTTTAATCCTCACACCTGAAGATGTTGTTTTCGTTGCTATTTAGAGTGGGAGGAAGGAAAGGGGAGAGACACAGAGAGAGAAACATTGATGTGAGAGAGACACATCAGTTGGTTGCCTCCTGCACATACCCCGACCAGAGATGGAGCCTGCAACCAAGGTGTGTGCCCTTGACCAGAATGAACTTGGGACTCCGCAGTCCATGGGCTGATGATCTGTCCACTGAACCAAACCAGTTGGGGCCTCCTGGAGCAGTAGTCGCCATCTTTTGGATCTCATGGACCACCGATTGGCGACCGCTGTTCTGGAAGACTCTAGTGAATACGACCAATTGATCACAGCTGGGTAGGGGCAGCTCACTGTGGGAAGTCATAGCCCCCCATTGGTGAGGCTCCAAGGGGGCTTCTAGGGGGCGGTCAGGACCTGAGTCTGGCCACCCCAGCCTTGCTGACTCCCATGTCTTTCCCTTGGTGACCAGCTTCGCACCATTTCTGGTTTAGTTGCCGTTGCTTTTGTTTGCTTTTGTAGGTTTCTAAATCTTTTTAAGTGCTTTTTGTTTCTTGGAAGAATTGAGGTAGAGAATTCTGTGTCAGCCTGCTCTTCACCTGTAAGTGCTTGGATATTTCCAAGTGACTAATCTAGTGATGGCTCCTCTGCTCTCCTTCCAGAGGCCTGACCTTAGCACCCCCTGCCTCATTGCCTGGCACTCAGGTCCCAGGTGCCCCTGCAACTTGCCCTGGTGCACTCACCTCTGCCTTCTTTACTCCGGGCACCTCTCTGCCCTGCGGCCCTGTCTCCTCCCTTCACTTTCCTCCCACCTCCCTCTGCAGCAGCGTGGCCAGTTCCTTCCTGTTCTGCAGTCTTTGCCGGCACAGTCCCTGTCATCGGAGATGCTCCTGCCTGCCCTGGTTACTTACCACTGCAACGTTCTCTGATCTTCTCCCCTTCCCAGCAACGATCACCTTCTGACATAGTCTCTTAACTGACAGTCTTCTGTGCTTTCCCCTGTTTGTCTGCTTCCCTGTCTGTGCCCCGATGCAGTGCAGTGTCAGGCACGTGGGGAGGGCGGGGGTAGGTGAGGGAGAGTGAACCCCTTGATTTTAATAGCTAAGCACTTCCCCATGACACAGAAAACTCTTTGCAAACATTAACTTATTTTCTTTTTAGAGAGAGGGAGAGAGAGACAGACATTGATCTGTTCCACCCATTTTTGCACTCATTGGTTGGTTCTTATATGTGCCCTGATTGGGGATCGGACTGTAACCTTAGCTTATTAAAATGACACTCTTAACTTCCTGACCACGGCGAGAACATAAGCACTTACTATTATTCAGTTTACATATACCAAATTTACTTAACCATTCCTGTGAGGCTGAACATTTATTCTTTCAATCATTAAACAAGAAACCTTGAAATAAATCTCTTAATGCTTTTTTACAATACTGTCAGATTTAAAAAAAAAAAAAAGACTGTGTTTGAGTGGGCATTAGTTCATTGCTTTAGTGTTTTGTTTTACTTATTTCTTTATTTTTTAAATATATTTTATTGATTTTCCACAGAGAAGAAGGGGGAGGGAGAGAAACATCGATCAGCTGCCTTTTGCATGCCCCCTATTGGGGATGTGCCCGAAACCAAGGTACATGCCCTTGACCGGAATCGAACCTGGGACCCTTCCGTCTCCAGGCCAACGCTCTCTCCACTGAGCCAAACCGGTTTCGGCTGTTTTATCTTTTTAAGAGAGAAGAACAATTTCCCAAGTACAGTATACTGTGCCATTTAAAGGCACCAGGATGGAATTGTCACTCCAGACAGTTGGAGAGTCTGGATCTTAGGACTGCTTCCTTGGCCACGGCCCCTGGGTGTCAGGGAGGGATCATGTTGGGGCTCTCCCGTCTCCTGGAGATGAGTCCCCCACCCCAGTGCACCCAGCATGCTTCTTGAGGCAGAGGCATGGCAGCTAGGGTCGCGCAGGGGTGAGAGGTAATCTGCTCATGCATAATTACAAGTTTACTGCGGCAGTTTTGTTTTATACTTTTGTAAACTGAATTCTTTACATTTAAGAATTTAAATACTTTTTCCTAACTTACAAACAACATCGCTAGTTTAAAGCAATTTAAATGATAAGATCTTAAAGACTTTCTCTTATATTTAATACTACTTCTTTAAACACAGCTGGTTTTTGTTTCCTGAATAGAGTGTGATTTGTAAAAGAATTATAGTTTATGTATTCCTGAAGTTTAAGCATAGAGAGGGGAGGATTCCGGGCCCGTCAGAGATATGTAGCATATTGGGTATGAGTTGTTTTTATGACAAGAGAAGCTTGGGCAGTTTTGTGGACTCTTCTCTTATTGCAGTGTTATCCAGCATGAGGCTACACTGCAGGCGGGCGGGCAGTAAGATTGCATATGGACCAGTTCCCTTCAGGAATGTCTGATTGTTACGATTTTGAAAATCATAAGCATTTCACATAATCAGTCCTCTTTGTTTTTAAGTGGTTTGGAAATTTGACCTTCGGCCCTTTTTTAAACATTCAATTGAAAAGGAGTTGGTGGGTGGTATTTATATTGTTGCCACTCACACAGCTGGCAGTTCCCCTTCCATTGAATTCCTGTTTGATAATAGAACACTTAATAGCAGTTTGTTTCTTGTTCAGTAACAAAAAGTGTCCTCTTCCTTCCGCAGATACAAGTAGTAACAGAGTTAAAAACGGAGCAAGATCCCCACTGCTCTGAACCCGATGTGGAAGGAGTGAGCCCTCCCCCCGTGGGGACCCAGACACCGATGGATGCAGACAAGCAGGCCATATATAGGTAGTGAAGGGATGTGAAGCATGTGGGTTTAAAAGAATAATGAGGGTAGAAAAACTGGTTAAAGGGAACGTTAGAGCTATTAACTAGGCAGAGTAAGATATGATGTGGTAACTACTGTGGTGAAGATTTTCTCCGATTAAGATGTTATTTCTAATATCTTCCTTTAAAAAAAGTTTTGTAACATAAATCACATTTTAGTTCACCTTGTAAAAAATAATATTCAGGCCCTGATGATTTTACTGAAGAATTCTACCAACCTTATGAGAAAAAAGCAGCATGTCTGTGCAATCTTACCCAGAAAATAGAAGATGAAGACTACTTCCCAGTTCATTTTACAAACTGAGCAACACTGATATCAAAGCAATCCCCCAAAATTCAGATAAGTATGCCTCATGAATTTGGACATAAAATCATCAATAAAATATTAGCAAATTGAATCCAGCCACAAAAATAATAGAACAATATATAATGACCAAGTGAGTTTATGCCAGGAATGCAAGACTAGTTCACTGTTCAAAGATCAACCAATGAGATTCACAGGGTGATCATATCAAATGATGCAAGAAAGCATTTGACAAAATCAAGAGCTAATTATTATTTAAAACTGTAAGCAAAGAGGAACTTTCTTAACCTGATAAAAGGCAACTATAAAAACCCACAGCTCACATCAGACTTGATGGTGAAAGATTGAATACTTTTTTCTCATTTTGGGAATGAGAGATATCCACCCTAACTCTTCTTATTTAACACTATAATAAACGTCCTAGCCAGTGCAGTAAGACAAGAAAAAGATTAAAAGGAAGAAATAACACTTGCTCAATGCACAAATGACATGATTATCGACATAGAAAATTCCAGCATCTACCAAAAGACTTCCAGGTACATAGCGAATTTAATAAGGTCACAGGTTACACGTGCAATACACGAAAACCAATCCTATTTCTATACCTGTAACATACAAATGGAAACAGAAAGCAAAAAGATAGTGCATTTACCATAATTCCAAAAAAATTAGGTATAAATCTATACTATAAAATGTTGATGCAAGTAAATCAAAGACGATCTTATAAATGGCAGGACATATCATATTTATGGACTCAAAGATTCAACATAATACAGATGTCTGTTCTCCTAAAATCAGGCTATAGACTTAATATAATTCCAATTAAGTTTTATCAAGATATTTTTGTGCATATAGACAAGTTCACTCTAAATTTTATATAGAAGTCAGAAGAACTAGATCAACTAAAACAAATTTGAAAAAGAATAAAGGAGGAATCAAATCTATTTGATCTTAAGATTTGCTATCATGTTACAGTAATTAAGATATTGTGATATTTGTGAAGGGATAGACATACACAGATCAATGCCACAGAGAGAGTCCAGAAATAAATCTACACAAATATGATTTGATCTTTAGCTAAGGTGTGAAAACCATAAAAGAAAAGGTACACTTTTGAACAAATGGTGTTAGAACAATAGGATATCTATATTCAGATAAAAAAGATCCTTGACCTACTTTGACATTTTATACAAAAAGTTACTAAAATGGACTATTGATCTAAATGTAAATTTTAAAACTATAAAATTGGTACATCCATATAATGGGTATTATATGCCCATAAAGAAGGAATGACGTACTGATACCTGTTACAGCATCAATAAGTCTTGAAAACATGCTAAGTGAAAGATGCCAGACACAAAAGGTCTCATCTCTATATAATCTATCTATATATAAAAGACTAATATGCAAATTGTCCCCTTGGGAGACTGGGAGTTCAACCGCTCACTATGATGTGCACTGACCACCAGGGGTCGGAGCCAAATGCAGAAAGGCCCCAGCTGGCAGCTGGCAGCTGGGGAAGGAAGGCCCTGGCCAGCAGCCAGAAGGCCCTGATCAGCCCTGATCACCAGCCAAGCCTAGGGAGCCTACCCGTGCATGAATCTCATGCACCGGACCTCTGGTATTATAGTATCAAAGGAAATGTCTAGCATGGGCAGATCTATAGAGACAGCGGGTTAGTGGTGGCCTGGGGATGGGACTTGGGGTAAAATAGAGAGTGACTCTAATGGCTGCAGAGTTTCTTTGGGGGATGATGAAAATGTTCTAAAATTGATTGTGATGGTTATACAACTTTGTGAATGTACTTAAAACCTTTGAATTGTAACCTTTGAAGAGATAAATTAAATATTACATGAATTATATTTCAATGAAGTTGATATGTCAATGTGTACATCCCAAACATTCTCATGCCGTATGTAGAGTGTACATTTTTTTTCTTTTTTCCCCAGGCATCCACTCTTTCCATTATTAGCTTTGTTGTTTGAAAAATGTGAGCAATCCACGCAGGGCTCAGAAGGTACAACCTCTGCCAGTTTTGATGTGGACATTGAAAATTTTGTAAGGAAGCAAGAGAAAGAAGGAAAACCCTTCTTTTGTGAAGACCCAGAAACTGACAATTTAGTGAGTAAATTAATGTTTTAGTTTTTATTTCTTCCAAATTTAAAATCTGTTCAATAAATGTTAAACTTCCAGTTAAAACTTTAGGCTATTTGTAGTTCTGCTAAAGGGGAGAATTGTACAATTCATGAGATAACGTGTGTGAGTGTGTGTGTGTGTGTGTGTGTGTGTGTGTGTGTGTGTGACTTGAATGTCTTCCAGCCTTCTCCCATTACCCTTTCCTCTTAGCAAACAAGCTGGTGCAGCCTCCATCCTAAATGGGCCAGGGGATTCAGTTCTCTCCTAAACATTTGGAAGGTTCCTTGGGGTTGACGTGCTCACCTGCCTTGCTTCTCAGACAGCACGTTGACGCTCAACTTCAGTCCTTGACTTTTCCTTGACCGTGGACACATGACTCTTCTCCAAGACAGCTCTGTCTTGAGGCTCACGCTGATTTGTGGTGGATGACAAAGCTTATCAAGACTTGGGGCCCACCAGCACTGAGCAGGGGTAGGCTCCGAGGCCCCTCATGACCTCCCTTGGTTTTTCTGTCTGAAGCCAAGCTGTCTCATATAAATGCCCTCCTAAAATTCAGGGTTCTCTGTGTTTTCTGAAGGAAATGGAGAATTCTTTTGCGTTAACATCACTGCTGCACCCAAGGGGAGCGGTGCCATTCAGTGCTGTGGAGCACTGTCAGCTGTGTCTGGGGTCCTCACTGATTTCTGTGGAAGCCCGCTATGCTAGCTCCCAGATCAAAGCCTTTGCCAGGCTCTGGTCAGCAAAAAGGGTCTTTGGAAAGGTTTTTCCTGAATAAACTGCCCAGCTCCTCATTGCTATTGTTTAAATTTCTCATTACATATTTAACCCTTACTGCCCAATAAGAGATTTCAAGGTGAGTTGTCTGACTTTGAGTCTGTCTCTTCATCTTTTAAATGGAACTGACAGTGCCTGACCTTTTGGATTGAGGACCAGAGACTCTCTCTGCCTCTGATCTGTCACACAGCCATCAGTGAGTGAGGGGCAGAAATGGCCACAGTGGCCCCAGGCTGGCAGGGACCAAGGCTCTCCTGACTGGTGTTAGGGCACAGGGCCTGGCAGAGCTGGATGCTTGGTATTCCTCATTGTTGACTCACTGGCTGATTGGTTCCCTCCACAAGTACCATGAATTACTATCCAAGGTCACAGGAGAAGGAGCTGAGGCAGGGGCTGCTTATGGTAATGGTTTCATCCACTGCTGTGGGACAAAGAGTAGTGAATTAATCCAAAGTCACAAACTTAGGAAAATCTAGGGCTAGGCAAAGAGTTCTTACACTTGACACCAAAACTCGATCCATAAAAGGCAGAGTTGGCAAGTTTGAACGTTATTAACCTTAAGAGCCACCTGTGAGGTGGGTTTGGATCCGTCCTAGTTTATAGATGAAGCAGGAACAGAATGAGGACTGGCAACTTGCTTATAGGGCAGAGGCAGTGGTGAAGCTGGCTGAGGTCTGGTTGGTCCTGGCACTGTACTCGCTGAGGTCGCATTGGCATTGCCCATCTCCCTGTGTGTCAGAGGGAGCATGGTCCTGGTGCTGGGACGATCGGTCATTTTGCTCAATATCTGATATAATTCCACTTCTGTCACTGGCAGTACAGATGGCCATGGCTGTGCAGGGTTCAGGCCAATAACTGAGAGTCGTTATGTGATGATGATTATAACTGAACATCATGCTGCCTTTTCTTTGTCTGAAAGTCTTCATTCTCTCTGCTTCTAGATGGTCAAAGCAATCCAGGTTTTGCGTATTCATCTTCTCGAGCTGGAAAAGGTTAATGAACTCTGCAAAGATTTCTGCAGTCGATATATTGCTTGTCTGAAAACGAAAATGAACAGTGAAACTCTCTTAAGTGGAGAACCTGGAAGCCCGTACTCCCCTGTCCAGTCGCAGGTATTTATGTTCAGGTCCTGGTTGCTGTAACATCTACAAAGATGAACCGTGTTGATCCTGAGAACACCAGCCCTTTCAGAATCACTGTCTTAATGGCTGTCTTAATGGCTGTCTGGCCCTCTAGATCTCTGACTCTAGTCTGGGCTGAGAGTGAAATCCAAACACCATCCATCTGGCTTCAGACAGTGAATACAACGAGGCCCCGATCTGTATACTGGACCCTGGGTCCTATGTCTCTGGAGTTCCATCCATTTCTTTCTTTTTTTCCTTTTTTAAAAATATACTAGAGACCCAATGCACAAAATTCGTGCAAGGGGCTCTGCCCTCTAGGCCTTGGCTGCCTCAAGGCCCCACAGCCTGGCCCCCTGCCCTCTGGTCATTCTGGAAGGTCATCCTGCTGTCCGGTCCAATTAGCATATTAGCTCTTTATTATATAGGATTTTTAAAAATTATACACATATCACAAAATGTACCATCTTAACCATGTTTAAGTGTGTAGTTTAGTGGCATTAAGCACATTAACATTGTTGTGCAACCATCATCACCATCCATTTCTAGAACTTTACATCTTCCCAAAATGAAACTGTCCTCATTAAACACTAACTCCCACCCCCCACCCCAGCCCCTGGCACCCTCCATTCTGCTTTCTGTCTGTATGAATTTGACTCCTTTAAAGACTTTATGTAAGGGGAATCATTTGTCCTTTTTTAAAAAATTATATGTCTTACTGTTTTCAGAGAGGAGGGGGAAAAGGAGAGAGGGATAGAAACATTAATGATGAGAGAGAATCATGGATCAGCTGCCTCCTGCATGCCCCACACTGGGGATCGAGCCTGCAACCCAGGCATGTGCCCTGCCAGCAATAAAACCATTTGAGCTATTTCTAGTTCCTTTGCCTTTCCATATAAATTTTAGAATAATCTTGTCTGTATCTACAAAAAAAAATGTTACTAAGATTTTGATAGGAATTGCATTAAGCCTGTATGTTGTTTTGGGGAGAATTGACATCTTTACTATGTTAACTCTTTGATATCACATACATGGTGTATCTCCCCATTCATTTCCTCTTTCTATGATTTTTCATTCATTAGTTCTCAACATAGGAGTCCTGCACATATGTTTTTAGAATTACACTTCATTATTTTTTATGTGTTTTTTGAGCAATTGTAAATGGTATATTTTAACTTGTGTCATGCTTGTTTATAGAAATGCAGTTGGTTTTTAAATGTTTGTCTTGTATCCTGTGGCCTTGCTGAACTCACTTAACTAGTTTTATGAGTTCTTTATATAGATTCATTAGGACTTTCTGCCTATTTAGTCATGTCATCTGCAAATAGGGACAGTTTTGTTTCTTCCTTTGTGATCTGTGTACTTTTTATTTCCTTGTCTTGCCTTATTGCATTGGCTAGAACATCTAGTACTATCTTGAGTAGGATTGGTGAGAGCAGGCATCCTTTGCTTGTTTCCAATCTTCTGGGAAAAGTGTTCAGCTTTTCACTATTAATTTTTATTTTCATGATAGTTTTCCTCCCTAGATGCTCTTTATCAAATTGAGGAAGGTACCCCTCCTATTTTTCTGATAGTTTTTATTACATTGATTTTTTTCAAATGTGTGGATTGATATGATTATGTGATTTTTCCTCTTTAGCTTGTTAATATGGTAGGTTACATTGAGGTTTTTTTTTTAATATTGAGCAAGTCTTGCATTCCTGGAATAAACTGCACTTGGTCATGGCGTGTAATTCTTTTTATATGGATTCCTGAATTTTCTTCTAATTCAGTAGTTCTCATCCTATGGGTCGCGACCCCTTTGGGGGTTGAATGACCCTTTCACAGGGTCGCCTAAGACCATCAGAAAATGCAGATATTTACATCACTATGCATAACAGTAGCAAAATTTCATGGTTGGGGGTCACCACCACATGAGGAACTGTATGCAAGGGTCGCGGCCTTAGGAAGGTTGAGAACCACTGTTCTAATTGCTAATATTTTGTTAAGCATTTTTGTGTCTATATTGAGGGATGTTGGCCTGTAGTTACCTTTTTTGGTGCAGTCTTCATCTATGTTTGGTATTAGGATAATGCAAGCTTCAGAAAATGAATTGGAGAGTGCTGCCTTGCTCTTCTGTTTTTTTTTAGGGAGGGGTTAGAATTGCTATTAATTTTTCTCTAAATGTTTGATAAAATTTTCAGTGATCTACCTAGACCTGGAGATTTCCTTTTATGGAGGTTTTTTTTTGTTTTGTTTTGTTTTTGTTTGTTTGTTTGTTTTTAAATATGTTATTGATTTTTTTACTGAGAGGAAGGGACAGGGATAGAGAGTTAGAAACATCGATGAGAGACATTGATCAGCTGCCTCCTGCACACCCCCCACTGGGGATGTGCCAGCAACCAAGGTATATGCCCTTGACCGGAATCGAACCTAGGACCCCTCAGTCCGTAGGCCAAGCTCTATCCACTGAGCCAAACCGGTTTCAGCTTTTTTTTGGAGGTTTTTAAATTACAAATTTAGTTTCCTTAATAACTATAGAGCTATTCAAATTATCTACTTCATATTGGATTTTGTCTACTATGTCAAGTTTATATATTGAGTTCAAGGTATTCCTTTTTCTCCTTTTGATGTCTGCAGGGTCTTCAGTGACCTCCCCTGTTTCATTTCTGATCTTGGTAACTTGCCTTTTTTTCTGTTTGGTTTACTAGAGGTTTGTCAATGTATTGATCTTTTCAAAGAACTAGTTCTTTTTTCTCTGTTGTTTTTCTGTCTTCAATTTCATGTTATCTGCTTTGATCTTTATTTCCTTCCTTTTGCTTGCTTTGGTTTTATTTTGTCCCTCTTTTTCTAGTTTATTGATATATGAGGTTGGATTATTGATTTGATAGCTTAGGTTTATTCTGACCAAATTAATGTATCCTACTTTGTGTGTACTTACCAAAGCTTACACATTCACATTGTGCCCACAGAGCAGTCGCCTCTGGATGATATTCATTTATGCTACTTAACTGATCAAATACCTGGGTGTCTGCATGTAATAGACCTCATGCTAGATGCCAGGTTTAGGGATCCCCTCCCTGTGAACCACATCCAAGCCATCAGTCCGTGGGTAAATTCACCCATTTAGATCTAATGTCAGATCATTAGAATCTCTGATGAGGTGTTTATAAATGTTTACATGGAGTGTGCTCTGGGCCAGGCCTAGGCCCAGTACTCCAAACACAACGGGCACACAGGGAGGTGGGGCTCAGATGTGCACTGTGCTGAGGTCGGGGTCATAAGAAGCTATGTGGGTCCGGGGGTGACTCCCCATCACCACTCAGAGCCTCCCCAGCCTGTGGGATAATTTTTGAAAGCACTCATACATTCAAGGAGGCATTGGTTCTTGGAAAATCAAGTCTGTGCCAAATTGAATGGGAAAGTTGTGTGATAAGATTAGGTAATTTTCATCTCCCTACTCATAGCTCCAGGACTGCTAAGGTGTGGTTACTAAGCAGTGAGATGAAAGATAATCTTTGGAAGCCAAATTGAAACTAATATCTTAGTATTGATCATCACATTGAATATTCAGTCAGACTTCCCTCTCCTGGTTTCCAGATAATGGAGAGCCTGCTTCATGGAAGGCTTGTCATCTGATTGTGCTCTTTGCCTCAGGCATCTCCTTTATTAATAATGCCATTACACCACTTGTTAGGAAGTTTTAAATATGGATGTTCTGTTTTCTAATAATCCGCTCCTGTGTGTTTCTGACTTACAGCAGATTCAAAGTGCCATCACAGGCACCCTCAGCCCCCAAGGAATTGTGGTGCCTGCATCCGCGCTGCAACAGGGGAATGTAACTATGGCAACAGTGGCAGGTATGGTGATGGAAAAACAGACACCTTTTCCTTGAGCTTTTGCAGAAAAAGTCCTTCATAGTAGAATGGAGACTTGCATAAACATAATTTTAAATTAATGCCAGTTCTCTAATAGGAGACTCATATCTAGGCTTCTTTGAATGCCTGTTTCCTGTTAATCCTCAATGACAAATACTTTATGCAAATTGTTTCCCTAACAAAAAATATTGAGAAGAAAGGTTTTTTTATAGGAATTGGAACTTTATGGCAAAAGCTAATTGTAATTTTCAAATAACTATTTTTAAATGTGCTCTTAGCAAAACCTGAAAAATCTCAAGTTGTGTCATTAATTGATGACAAGCAAAGAAAAATGCAGTCTTAGTCTTGATCTAACTTATATGATAAAAACCATGACAGGGGTCCCAGGTTCGATTCAGGTCAAGGGTACGTGCCTGGGTTGCAGGCTCGATACCCTGTGGGGGGCATGCGGGAGGCAGCCCATCAATGATTCTCATCATTGATGTTCCTGTCTCTCTCCCTCATCCCTCCTCTCTGAAATCAATAAAAATCTATTTTAAAAAACCATCATAGGAAGGGGACAGATTCTCAAGTTCCCTTTTGCACCCAGAACATTACACATACAAGACCATCATGAAAATATAAGGAGGAGAAGCAGTTTATAACACCGTGTAATAGCACAAAGGGAACCCTCCACAGCAAAATAAAGCACATTTGACCAAAAAGAGAAACAGAATAAAAATATCTGTCATCTGAAACCTTTGGCCAAGTCCTTTGATATGTTCTAATTGTGGGGAAAGTGGAAATTGGGGCCAAGCAGAAGGCAAGGAAGTGCAGACCCCCTGACCCAGCCGTGCCCTGTGCACTGTCTGTGAGGACAGTAGGGATGCCCGGCAGCAGAGTGTCACCTGGGCACTGCTTGTGCAGTGAGTTCACTGATAATTTACAGTGACAAGTCAGCTAGCAAAGTAGCAGTCATTCGAAAGATGTAAAAAGCTCATCAAACTACAGATTTTATTCCTTTCATAGTATAGTGAGAAGATTGGTTTTAAACCATTGAGACATAAATTTAATTTTTTTTTCTTCTTCTTTTTTGAGGTGGCACAGTTTACCAGCCTGTTACAGTTGTCACTCCTCAAGGCCAAGTAGTGACACAGGCGTTGTCACCTGGGACAATCAGGATCCAGAACTCCCAGGTGTGTGAGCCATTCCTTTGGCAGGATTGGGGGTGTGTGGGGGTGTTGCACAGGTGTGGAAGTGCAGGTGGAGGCAGGCTGGGGCCATTCTCTCTGGGTGAAGATGACGTATCTCATACTTGCTCTCATGCAGCCACCTCCGGTTAATCTGGATGTCAGTATTTTGTTTCTTTTTTACTCTTCAGATCTGTCATTGTAAAAAAGTTGCAAAGTTCAGAAAAGTGTAAGGAAGCAGAAAAAATCATCTGTTTTCCCTTCCCGTAAGCAACCACTGTTGTCCAGTTCAATGCTGGGTTGTGTGGTTGTCCGCACCAGGAGAGGTGAAGCCAGGTGGACGTGCCCCTCTCCATCTCCAGGTCACAGAGAACCGCGGGCAGGTTTTTGAGACCAGGCCCAGCTGCCCCTCCCCTCCAGCATGAGAGTAGTGGCGGGTTTGGGCCTGTGTGTCTGAAAAACTGTTCTTGGCCTTTCTGCTGTGCTTCTGCTGAGCCAGGGCAGGGCTTCAGGGTGTCCGGGGCACTTGCTTAGTGCCTCCTCCCCATCCCACCCCCCCCAAACACACACAAATCCTCCTGAGAAACCTGAAAGAGGGCTCCCCTTTTTCTTCTGTTGCTGCCCACTGGGCGCGCTACTTCAAGAAGGCTGGTCTGCTGCTCCTCCCCGTGGCCCACCAGCTCCCAGAGCACAGAGGCACTTCCAGGGCAGAAGTGACAGCTGGGAATGCAGTGACATGCCAGTACCTTGGGAGGGTCCTGCCCTCCCTGTGTCTTTGGTAAGATGAGATTGAACTTGATGGACCTCCAGACCCCTCTAAGTTCTGGACACACACACACACACACACACATACACACTCTCATACACGCACACACTTTTACATTTAGCTGGGTTTAAATAAGAAGGTGTTTCTATTACCCGTTCTTATTTGAGAGCATTGATTCCCTCTATATGGTAGTTGCTTGTCTTTGGCCTGTGCAGATGTTTCCTATATTCTTAACCACTTTGAGGCCTCCCCCTTGGGGATGTGGGTGTTTTTGAGGGGGTCTGGGGTGCGCATGAGCAGCACAGCTGGTCTGGGGTTCCTATCTTTGAATTCATGGAAGGTTTTGTTGGACAGTCACGCTGGGGCTGGTCAGGGCTGAGTGGTTGTGAGGCCTCAGAGACTAGGTGACTTCCCAGTAAGTGGAGGGGTGGGAGTGAGAGAGGAGCTAGGCCCACCCACGTTGGCCCTGGGTCCTCGGCCACCCTGCGTTTCCTATAGTTTTCCACTTACAATAGCTGTAAGCATAGAGCAGGGCTGGTTTGAGCGTTGCCTAGTATTAAAGTAACTGTTCTTGCTCCGGCCGGTGTGGCTCCATTGGTTGGGCATTGTCCCTTGCACTGAAAGGTGGCCGATTCGATTCCGGGTGGGGACACATGGCCAGGTTGTGGACTTGATCCCCGGTGCGGGGGCAGGAGGGGGTTCTGCAGGAGGCAGCCTATCCGTGTTTCATTCTAGCATCCATGTTTCTCTTCCTTCCTCTAAAAATCAGTAAAAATATTTTTTAAAAATAAAGTGAGCTATTCTGAGAGGAAAACTTTTAAAAATCAAATACCTCATTTATATACTAGAGGTTCATCTGTCCTGCTGTTTGAGAAGGAAGGTTCCTAATTAACTGCATTTAATTAATTAACTAACTAAATAGCAAACATAACAAGTTTGGATTACTTCAGTAGAACACCTTGTCATGTTTAATGTGACATCCCTTTGGATCTCTTTGGCAGATGCCCAGTGCGGGTACCTCCCTGCTTCTGCCTGTGTGCTGTCCACAGTGGCCACGGTCATCATTGTGCCCTTGTCCTTACCTGTCCTGTCCTCCCTGTTGTTATTGCTTCCGGTGGCTGGCTGGAAAGCCAGAGAAAAGAACTGCTCAGGTTCCGAACAGAATAGACCTGATAGAGGCCTTCGCGGGGTGCTCTTTGAATAAAACCTGCATGGTATACATATGATGCTGTCATAGCTGTTTAGGCTGCTCTGAGTTATTTTTTCCTTCTTTTTTGGCCACAGTTTGGGTTCTTGTGCTTTAGGTAATTAGAGTGAGTAATATACCAGCAGGTGCTTCTGTGTTGTGTCGGAAACTCTCAGGGTTGATTTATTCAGAGAATTGGTATTATCACAACTCCTGTTGTTACTCTGGTGGTGGCATTACCCAGGTGGACCTTGGCAGCACAACAGCGTGGTGGCAGTCCTGGCTGTGCCTGTGCCATCCCATCCCTCCCCACTCCAGGACGGGTCCCTGCCCATTGTGGGGCAGGATTGTGGGCACATGGCGGGGGGCAGAGCGGGAATTTAGCCCAGCATTGCCCAGTTCCCTGGAAAGAATCAGCATGTTTGGGGAAGTGAGCATGGTGCTACATTCCTAGGAAAAAGTATTTTATTATACTTCTAATACAAACTCATTTAAAAACATTTTTTGAGAGGAGTGGAGGAACCAAGATTGTGGGATAGGTAAACACCTAAACTGCCGCCTCACACAACAGTTTCAAAACTACAACTAAAAGTCAAAATGGACATCATCCAGAACCACAGGAAGGCTCGCTGAGTGGAAATTCTACAACTAAAAGGAAAGAGAAAAGCACACTGAGACTCACAGGAGCAGCGGAAGGCAGAGGTACAGAGGCTCGTGCATGGAGAGGGCTGACAACTGAGTACATGGCTGTCTTTCTCAATCGGGAGGGAGACAAAAGCTCCCGACTGCTCTGAATTCCAGTTTTGGACGAGTCTCTGGGACCCAGACTCATGAGGGGGAAACTGGACTGTCTGGCAGCAGGCAAAACTTGAGGATGGCTTTCTCTCAGAGGTGCTTGCAGCAATTACCATGGGAGACTGAGACACAAGGGCCTCTTAGGGCAGGGCTGACAGGAAGCCATCGCATTAGGCTCCGCCCTGAGATTCTGCACCCCCAAACTGAGTGCAGAGGTTATTGCAAATATTGTTTCATAAGGGTGTCTACAGCACAGAAGTTCTGCCAGCATAGACACAGCATAGACACAGCCAATAGGCCTAGAGGTCAATTCCTCCCAGTGATACCAACAACAAGCTTAACTACAACAAGACTGTGCACACAGCCCACAAAAGGGTGCACCAAGAGTGGGAAAGCTGAGCCACTGGGCCCTATAAGACACTTAGCACACAAAGCCACTCTGTCAACTCAGGGAAGCAGCAAAAATATGGAGACAAAGAAACAGGTCACAAATGAAAGAAATGGAGGAAAGCAAATGACTGGATATAGAGTTTAAAACCACGGTTATAAGGTTTTTCAAGAATTTTCTAGAAAAGGCCAATAAATTTAGCAAGACCCTAAAGGATATGAAAAAGGACCAACTATAAAGTAAGCATACACTGACTGAAATAAAGAATAATATACAGAGATCCAACAGCAGAAGATGATCACAAAAATCAAGTCAAAGATTTCAAATACAAAGAGGCAAAAAAATACCCAACTGGAAAAGAAAAAATATTCCAAAAATATGAAGATAGTGTAAGGAGCCTCTGGGACAACTTCAAGTGTACCAACATCAGAATTATGGGGGTGCTGAAAAAGAGGGAGAGCAAGATACTGAAAACCTGTTTGAAGAAATAATGACTGAAAACTTCCCCCACCTGGTGAAAGAAATAGACTTATGAGTCCAGGAAGCGAAGAAAACCCCAAACAAAAGGAATCCAAAGGGGACCACAGCAAGACACATTATAATTAAAATGCCAAGAGCAAAAGACCGAGAATATTAAAAGCAGGAAGAGAAAAACAGTTACCTACAAAGGAGTATCCATACAACTGTCAGCTGATTTCTCAGCAGAAACTATGTAGGCCAGAAGGGATTGGCAAGAAATATTCAAAGTAATGAATAGCAAGAACCTACAACCAAGTTTACTCTACCCAGCAAAACTATCTTTCAGAATTGAAGGTCAGATACAGAGCTTCACAGATAAGAAGCTAAAGGAATTCACTGCCAAACCAGTATTATATGAAATTCTGAAAGCTATTCTTTAAGAAGAGGAAGAAGGCCGAAACCAGTTTGACTCAGTGGATAGTGCGTCGGCCTGTGGACTGAAAGGTCCCGGGTTCAATTCCGGTCAAGGGCATCTATCTTGGTTGTGGGCACATCCCTAGTGGAAGGCATGCAGGAGGTGGCTGATCAATGTCTCTCATCAATGTTTTTAACTCTATCTCTCTCCCTTCCTCTCTGTAAAAAATCAATAAAAAATATTTTTTTAAAAAAGGGAAGAAGAAGAAGGTAAAGATAAAAATTATGAACAAATACATATCTATCAATAAGTGAATCTAAAAATCAAATGAATAAAAAATCTGATGAACAGAATAAACTGATGAATATAATAGAATCAGGGGCATAGAAAGGGCGTGGACTGACAATTCTCGGAGGGAAAGGGGTGTGAGGGTGTTGGAAGAGAGTGGACAAATGGATGAGGACAGTGGAGGGGAGGTAAGGGCAGATGGTGGGTTGGGAACCAGGTGGAGGGGAGATACGGGGGGAAGAAACAATTGTAATAATCTGAACTATATATAAATATTTATTTTTTAAAAAATTTTTGAGAAAAGGAGAAGTATCCAAGAGGTGAGATTTTGTTGATGTTTCTCCCTTTCCTTCTCCCCTCCCCTTTGCCTAGCAGTCTTATTTCTGCTACCTTAGTCAAGTTGCCATGTCGTAGGTCAGTGTCCAATGTGCTGGAAGTCTCAGGGCAGATGGCAGGGGTTCCTGTGCTACTCTCTGCTGTGCCCGCCCCCTGGCCTTGGCCTTAGGCAACCACTGTCAGGTCTTTTAGTCATTTCTTCTGTTTCTTTTCTCATGCTTATAAATAATGACCTTCTCTTTTAACTCGCCTCTTAAGACATCTGTTTTGGCTTCACAGTGGTCAGGGAGTCTGTACTCTTTGGTCCCTCCCATGTCTTTTCACATGTCCTCCCCATTCATTTCCAGTCTGTTTTTAGTGTTAACATCATGTAAATACTGGTTTCTACTGAACTGAGTGCCTAACCATGGTGGCAGCGCTTTTCCAGTTCAGATGCATGCATCTCCCCAAGCTAATCACCACTTGATCTCTCCCCCGCCCCCCTTTGCTCAGTGTCCCTGGTATCGATGGCCAAATCCTCCAATATTGTCTGTGATTCCCCTTCCCACCCCGCCTGGGTAACACACCAGGACCAGTACCGCCCGGCAGCTCTCGGCCCTCCTGGTGTCCGGTCTCCAGGCTGCTCTGTCCAGGGCCAGCATAGCACACAGCCATGGACTTTCCTTTGACACCACTGGAGGATTCCCTTCTCTCGGAGCCCACATCTCCTCCCATTCTGGCTTTACTGCCCCTTTGATAACTTCAGAGAAAATGTGCATGGGAAGTGCATTTTGTGAGACTTTGCAAACCTAAAGGTCACTTGATTTGGGTCTGTACTTGATAGGCACTCAGTGTCCGTGTGCAGGTCTGGGTGAGAGTCACTTCCCCGGAGATGAGAGGCATTTCATCACGTGTCTAGTAACAGGGTTGCCTGAGAAGCTTGGTGGTAGCCCTGTTTTCCAATCTTGCATTTCCCCCTCTTTTAGAAGCTGCTCTTTTCTCAAAGTTTTGGTGCTGAGCACTGCAGAAGGACTTCCTGTTTTTTGTTCTGGGACATTTCCTTAACTCTCTGCGACAGCCATACTCCCCACATTCTTTTTCTAGGCCCTTAAACTGACCACTAGCCCTCTGAACCATCTCTTGTTTCTGTTTGGTTTCTTTCTTTCTTTATTGATTAAGGTATTACATATATGTCCTTATCCCCCCAATGCTCCCCTACATCTCCGATCCCCCGCCCCGCTCATGCCCTCACCTCCCTGCTGTCTGTGTCCATTGGTTATGTTTATATGCATGCATACAAGTCCTTTGACGAACCATCTCTAGATGTCTGTGCATTTTTATATTTGTATTCCCATGGCCAACTTTTTGACTACTTTCTGAGAGTTTTTCTTTTATCTTCGTTTTCTTTGATTTCTGCATACTTTCTGTTTTCTCTGCATCTCAGAGTTTATTCATGTTGGTGTCTGCTTTCCGTGATGGAGGCTTGCCTTTCAAGTGTTTGGGGACCCTTGACTGCCCCCCCTTTTTTTTTACAGAGAGGAAGGGAGAGGAATAATAGAGAGTTAGAAACATCGATCAACTGCCTCCTGCACACCCCCTACTGGGGATGTGCCTGCAACCAAGGTACATGCCCTTGACTGGAATCAAACCTGGGACCTTTCAGTCCACAGGCCGATGCTCTATCCACTAAACCAAACCGGTTTTGGCATTGGCTGCCCTTTTAAATGTAAACATGAAAGCTGTTTGGTGCTTGTAAGTGCTGGGCTGTGGCAGGCTGGATTTTGGGCTGGCTGACTCCACCCTCATTCATTTCTTCCTTAGTTTCTCTGGAGAAGGTCTCTCTGATCACTGCATAGGCTCTCCGATTTTGTGTGCAGACTTCCCTCACCACTCTTTCTAGCCCTGCCCTTCACTCCCACCTTCCAGCCATGCTCATGTGCCAGTGGTTGCTTTAAATCTTGTGTGTTATCACATCCATTCCTGGAAGAAGCAAGATGAGAACAGGGGTTGCGTCAGAGACACAGGGCTCACCTGTCTGCAGATGAACAACTCAGGGGCCTTCTTAGCCTCTATCCCATCTGCCTCACAAGACGGGCCACTGCATAGCTGAGGTTCTAGTGTAAGACAGAGGGAGCCGAAGCCTAAAATCAGCCCTCACAGGGTTCCAATGTATATGCCTCTATTGTAAGTCCCTCATCTCTGAGATCCTTGGGTATTTTCTCCATCAGAAGTGGTGAGATACTTGGAGGTGTCATCATTTCCTGTGCTCCCTGACGTTATCTTTCCATGTTTAAAAGCTTCAGTTGCAGTTGAACCAAGACTTGAGCATCTTGCATCAGGACGATGGCTCATCCAAGAACAAGAGGGGCGTTCTGCCGAAGCACGCCACCAGCGTGATGCGATCCTGGCTCTTTCAGCACATAGGGGTAAGACCACGTGACCTGGCGGATGGCGACATCCTCCCCCAGGCTTCTGCCTGGCTTGTTTTCTGGAAAAAAGTTGCCTGTACATGCTAGTAGTCCTGGTTGTTAATCTCTGTATTTTGTTAACTGTCCATGTGGGTTGAGTGTGGGAGAGAAGGGAGGGTTACCAAAAAAAATGGTAACTTCAAGAAACTTAAATGAGGGGACCACTGGTCAAAGAGAATCAATTCAGCTTCTGCTAGTCTTTTGCATGTTAGAAGCGACTCGTGAATTGTGACTGGTGGGAGTGAGGTTAACTAGAGAAGTGGCAAAACCTTGGTATAGAGCAATGATTTCTATGTTGGGTTTTTAAGGAAGATGCACTCAGAAACCCCCAGGTAGAGCTGGATAGTTGAGCCTATGGACAGAATGGTCAGCAGATGGCTTGTTGAACTTGAGATATAGTTGGGCCAGAGGCAGCACCCACCCATCCCATTCTGCCTGAGTCCCTGGTTTCTGTGAAGACGCCTTGTCTCAGGAAGCACACATTGTGGTGGGTTTAATGGGACAAGCTCACTCATTACTGGACTGAGCCCTCAGTCCTCACACCACTGACCTCGGGGAAGGCCTGAGACCCAGAGCAGTTTTCAGAAGTGGCTCCCAGTGTAGTGGCCAGGGTCAGGACTGGCCAGGACAGCTGTCAGGAGCAGGTGGGAACAGAGGAAGTAGATGCTCCCTGCTGAGCCATAGTTGTGTCAGGCAGGGGAAGAGCCAGCAAGGTTGCTGTACAGACAGAAGGAGGGCGGCCTGCCCAGCAGCCTCAGGAGTAAGCTTCCAGGCCAGGCGCTTCCATCCAAACTCAGTTCTTTCTAAGTGCAGAGGCCGCCCGCTCCTTGAGCAGCCCCGGCCCCAGGTTGTCCCTAAGAGCTGGGCTGGCCCCTGGATCCGCCTCTCCACTTCACTGCCGTTGTCACCTGCTCGTCTTCAGCTGACGGCACTTCCTCCCTTTCCCATCTTCTTTGTCGCTGTCCTGGTGCTGTTTCTCTCAGTAGACCCACATCTCCTCATGCCCATCCTCTTCCTTCACCCTGTCACCGGCCTGAGGGTCCCTTGGCACCTGTCTCCATCCTCAACCCGATTATGAGCCCCAACACCAACACCCGGCTCTCAGGCATCTCATTTCCCCCAGAGTTTGGCCCTTGTCACTGTTTCGTGCCCCCCTTTTCCTGGTATTGGGCTCCATCCCTGAGGGCCAGGGGCCTGATAGCTGTGATGTCATTGACCAGTCCGGGGAGGGGAGAGAGATCCCTCCCTTTCCTGAGGGGAAAGTTGAAGGATCTGAGGCTGCTCCTCCCTGAGCACTAGGCCCCAGCTTTCTCCCTTTTCTGGGGTCTGTCTGTTGCCACCAGCAGGACATGGCAACAGGCGTCAGGGGAAGGAACAGTGTGACCGTGTCTAGAAATATGTCCTAAAAATTTCACAAGAAAATTAAATATTTTTATAGATAAAATGGTATAATGGTATTCATTATCCTAAAGGGAAGTGAATTAGTATGAGAATTAGAACCTATCAGTTTGATGGAGTATCATGCAGCTAGTTAGCATGATTAACAAGGGTATGTACACTAGGAAGCTTCAGGTAGATGGTAATAAGTGAAAAATAATAGTAAGTGGAAAAGAATAGACATTTAAAAATATATTGTGATTTTTATTATAACCCATAAATATAACTGTGATTGGTTTTCCTGTTAAGCTTCCTTTAATAATTTCTAAAACAATAACCCTGTCAGATGATTCAATTAAAATGCCACATTTTTCCTCCTATGAAGTATTTTCTATTTCTGCTTGCCTTCGTTTTTTTTGCAATATTTTTCTATCCTTATAGTTCCCCTAACTCTCCAGGACAGCATTTACTACTGATGTTTGTTTTCTGGTTTGTACACTTTTAAAAATATTTTTAAAAATTCATTTCAGAGGTAGGGAGAGGGAGTGATAGAAACATCAGTGATGAGAGAGAATCATTGATCTGCCTCCTGCACATCCCCACTGAGGATCGAGCCCACAATTTAAGCATGTGCCCTGACCGGGAATCTAACTGTGACCTCCTGGTTCATAGATCAAGGCTCAACCATGAGCCACAACAGCTGCGTTAGTTTATGCACTTTTGTTTCCTGTCCCCTCTTTATATTATGAGATTCTTAAAGGGCAAGAGCAGTATTTATGTTTTCATAACATCTCACTCGGGCCATATGCT
>PVJN01025148.1:6789-30444 GCA_004026805.1 Lasiurus borealis | reverse complement strand
GCCCCCAAAGCCAGGCCCCCCTTCCCCATATGGTTTGATTTACTCCGATTTCCTCCGTCTGCGCCCCCTTCTCAGCCTGTTCCCAGCCATCCCCAGATGCTGCACCGTCTGGCTGGACCAGAGTTTCCGGCAGAATGGGGAAGGCGCAGGGTTTCCCTGGGAAAATATGCCGTGAGATGCTATCGGAGCTAAAAATATGCGGCCCCTAAGCTCCACCCTCATTAGTCAGAATAAAACGCAGGGATTTCTGCCTTCTGGAGTTTCAGACCAACAGGAAAAGGGGAGAGCAACGGACCTCTGGTTGGGGCTCAAACACTTTCTGGCGAGGCGCCCAGCCCTGAGCTGGAGAAAGCTCCTGGACTCTGGTGGTCGCCCTGGGCAAGGGGCTGACTCTTGCTGGACAGCCTGGGGTCAGCCACCCTCAGCTGCCACATAGTCCCATCTAATCCACTTCCCCCATCATCGGCACACCCATTTTATACACCCATTTTTACACAGTGCACTATACAGACCTTATATCATAGAAATCTACACCTGAAACCTATCTGAGCCTATTCATCAATGCCGCCACAATAAATGTAATTAAAAAAAGAAAAGAAAACAATACAGATTGGACAACCACACCACTGGCCTTTTCCCGTTCACCCTGAGGTCTCAGAGACCCCGTTGTTCACAGAGATACTCATCCCTACCCCTGCCTTCAGGAAATGCCCCACCCCCATCCCACCTCCCCTCCCCATCTTCACAGACTGAGCCTTCCATCGCCCTTCAAGTCTCACTAAAACACCCCTCCTCCTGAGGCCTAGGTCACAGTTGCTCTGTTAAATACTCTCCACTCGTTCTGTTCTTGACCTTCTTGCTGTTTATCAAGATTATAATTCAAGGTTGTGTGGCCAGTTACTGGTCACAGGCTGTGGGTGTAGGGATTGCATCTGTCCTGCTCGCCATTGTAGTGCCTGTGACGGTCACAGGGTGTGACATGTCCGAAGTGCTCCAACTATGTCTGCTGAATGAATCCATCGCCTCTGCCCCCTAAAAAAAGCTTGTAATGGGGTTCACAAGTCAGCCTGCCTTAAGTCAGCAGCCACCATAAAAGAGAGGAGAACAGAGGCCTAGTTGTCTGGTGTCGACTGTAAACGCTGTGGTTGTGCTGTACTGGGTGGTAGGGAGAACTGGAGGTGGAATCGTGCAGAAGGGCCAGGGACAAATACAGGAAAGAACAGAGGAAGGGATGGGTGTGAGGTTTGGGGAACAGCGTGGAGGCAGAGCCTGCTGGGAGCAGTTCCTGGTGGGGGTCATTTTCTCTCTCTTGGGACCTTCCTCGGCCAAGAATGGGGGCAAAAGCTAGTAGCTGGGTAAAAGCTGCTGTTGAAAACCCAGCTCTGCCAGGAACTACACGTTCTCCATCTCTCTGCACACTGTGATCCGAATTGATAAGTCGAGTTAACAGTGGTTTCACCTCTTTCTCAGGTTTCTGCAAGGATCTGTGATAGCACGCACGGACCACCTTAGCACGGCACCTGGCACACTGTCAGGGCTCAACCGCTGGGACCGGGTCAGGAAAGAGGGTCCGCCAGCCCCAGCCACTCAGGTTTTCCTCTGCAGTCACGTGCCCCTTCCTTCTCTCCAGCCTGGTTTTCACTCAGGACTCCCCCTGGAGATTTCACTCACCCCCACTCCCCATTCAGTCCAAAGCTATTTTCCAACAGATTCAAGAACCGGAAAAGGCGGAAACCGGTTTGGCTCAGTGGATAGAGCATCAGCCTGCGGACTGAAAGGTCCCAGGTTCGATTCCGGTCAAGGGCATGTACATTGATTTCGGGCACATCTCCAGTAGGGGGCGTGCAGGAGGCGGCTGATGGATATCTCACTCTCATTGATGTTTCTAACTTTCTATTTCTCTCCCTTCCTCTCTGTGAAAAATCAATAAAAAATATATATTTAAAAAATAAAATAAAAAAAGAACCGAAAAAGCCTAGATGAAGAAGAAGGAACCAGTGGAAGGGACTGTCAAGAACCCAGGCAGCCAGAGGTCAGGGGAGATGGCAGGGCCTGGGGAAGGCCAATGGTTGGTTAAGAAAACTGGCCAGGCCCAGGAATGCTTCCCCAGCCCCGCTCCTCCCTGCAGACAGACAGACAGCCTGCAGACAAAGAGCAAGCAGGCCCGGGAGTCTTGAGACCTGGGCCTGCTTCTAGTTTTACTAGCTCAGCCTCATTTTCTCCACCATTAAAATGAGTGTGGTGCCCAGGTGACCTCCAAGGACTTTTCCTGCCCAGACAGTCAGATTGTCACTCTGAGACCACAGCTGTGAATCTCGGCCAGCCTCAGGGCACCTTGGAAGAGAAGGGAACTGAAGTCTTAAAAGGCTCAAGACCTCACAAGGGCCAGGGACAAGCTTCAGGGGTCTGTGGTCTCTGTGAAACAGTAGGTGTGCATACAGATGTGCATTTTTTTCTTCTTTAGAGAGAGTGGGTCATAGGTAGCCTCAGGTTCTCAAAGGACCCCAAACAGATTCACAACCTCTGCCCTGACCTGGTGGAGTTTAGACTCTATTTCCACTGTTGAGAGTGATTTGGGGGGTCAAGCACCCTCTCACTCGGGGTACAAATGAGAGCATGTTTATCTCCTACAGCTGCTTGTACAGGTTGCCACCAATGGAGTGGCTGAAAGCCCCGCCCCCCGCCCCACACACGTTTATCATCTTCCAGGAATGGGCACAAGAAGACCAAATGCGACTTAGTCTCCGGGTTAAAATCCAGGTGTCAGCAGGGCTGCTTCCTTCTGAAGGCTCCAGGGAACACTCCGCCCCCGGCCATGCAGCCCAGGCTGCCGCTCAGGGCCACGGTGCTCCATCTCTGCTTCCCTCCTCCCGGGGCCTCCTCTGACTCTGACCCTCCTGTGCCCTCTTATAAGGACCCTTGCAGGCCCACCCAGATTTCCCAGGATAATCTCCCCATCGCGAGGTTCTTAATATAAAGTCCTGTGTTTTACAATGTAAGAGAACATATTGGCAGGTTCCAGGGATTAGAATGTGGTTTTGTTTGGTTTTGTTTGTTTTGATTTGATTTGATTTGCAGGGGTGGAGGCTAATATTCCGCCCACCACAGCCCTTTGGAACGAATCAACATTTTAAATAATGATACCCTTTGATCCAGCAATTTCACGTCCAGGATCTCTCCCACAGGTATAACTCTACACATGCGTTAAGGTATCTGTTCAGGAATGTACAGCCGAGTTTATAATACTGAAGCCTGAAAACAGCTTGTCCTGTAGGTAATCAGTAGAAAAGTGGTTAACTAATTTGTGGAATGTTCGAATGCTAGAACATTCTAAAAAATGCAGTGTTCTAAGTACGGTGGTACCTCGAGATACGAGTTTAATTCGTTCCGTAACCTTGAGACGTGGGAAACTATGAGACACTCAAGTCGAGGTAAACTGGTGGGTCGTGTGCAGCCGGCCGAACCTCGAGATTACTCCTATCTCAAATGTTGCTTGTATTTCAAAGCAAAAATCGCTTGCTCGATGGCTCGTATCTCAAAAATCTCGTATGTTAGGGCATCGTATCTCGAGGTACCACTGTATAATGAAGTACCTATAGATGTCCTAATATGAAAAAGTCCGCAGGAAACACTGTAAAGTGAAAAGAGAAGAGTGAAATACAGTCTGTATAATGTGATCCCGTTTTTTAAAAGAATACACACCTTTGTGGCTTTGTGTGTGATTGCTGGCTGGCTGCCAAACAATCTGTCAGTGGTGGTGACTGCCTGTTGGCAGCAGCCAGGGGGTTTTTATCCTTCATTATATGCTCTTCTGAGCAGCAACTTACTTATTCGTTCATTTTCGCTGAAAGTATGTATGACTTTTATAATTCAAAAGCCAGATGTCCCAGCTGAAATTCAGCACTTTGACCAATCCTCTGAGGTCATCTTTAGGAAGCTGGGATCAGGATGCATGCAGACTGGTCTCCTCTTCCTGTAACTTCAGTCCCCATCCCTCTCCACCTCTCCAGCGCCCCCCCCCCCCCAGCTGAAGGAGCTAAGGAAAGAGTGCTTCGTATGCAAATGTGGAGGTTCACACAGACCTGGGCTTGCATCCAAGTGCTGCCACCAAGACCAGCTGTGTGGTCTTGGGCAAGACGCTTAACCTCAGCAAAACCTCAGTGTGAACTGGTGAGAATACCACTTAGTACACAGGGCTGATGCGAGCACTAGAGTTAGATACGTTGAATCTGGCACAGGGCTTAGCGCTCAATGACTTGCAGGTGTTTTTCTCAGAGAAGGCGCTGAGACCCAGAGGAGGAACTTCGGTTCAGTTCGGTGCACACATCTGAGTGCCCTGGTGCTGCTGTCATCAGCCTCGGGTTGTGAGGGTTAACCTGGTGCCACTGGCTTCCAGGCCCCTGGTGGGGAGAGAGACAGTAAGTGTAACCGTCTTGTGTGTGTGGCCTGGTGGCACCATCGAGGGCAATGAACTCTGTCTTGGTTCGGAGTAGGTGTTATGAAGGCCTCAAAAACGCCTTGGGTCATGGAGATAGTCCATATTCTTCTCAGGACGGCAGCTGCCAGGGTGTATACATGTGTAACAATACATGTTACAGCATTTTAACGTCTTTGCACTATTCTTGATGAAGTGCTGCCCCAATAAAAAGTGCGCTCAGAAACTTAGGATTTGTTTTTCCTTTGGCCGAAAGCCGAGAGTTACCAACCCGATTCCCCTGGAAGTCAGTGCCAAGCGGGCTGTGTAGGTAGGTGCGCGCATCTTTCTGGAGCAAGCTTCACCGATCTGTGTCCGGTGCTTGAAGGGACGTGGGACCCCTCGCGAGTTAAAAAGGCCCAGCGACCCGAGACCGGTTTGGCTCAGTGAATAAAGCGTCGGCCTGCGGACTGCAAGGTCCTGGGTTCGATTCCGGTCAGGGGCATGTACCTTGCTTGCGGGCACATCTCCACTGTGGGGTGTGCAGGAGGCGGCTGATGGATGTCTCTCTCTCATCGATGTTTCTGACTTTCTATCTCACTTCCTCTCTGTGAAAAATCAATAAAATATTTATTTATTAAAAAAAAAAAAAAAGGCCCAGCGAGGCCCTTCTCTCCACCGAGGACTACTCCCTCCTGGTTCTGCTGGCTTTGACTCAAGGTCAGACCACTCTGGGCAGACCAGGCTTTCTGGGAATGCGGAATGTGAGATGAAGAGGCACGAACGTCTCTATGGGGCCAGTCGCCAAACAAGCAACGACATTTTTCTTTGGGGAGCAGAATGCAGATAATGATCACTAGTTGCTCCTTGGCTCCATTGAAAAAAAAAACAAAAAAACACAGGGTGTAGCTTCCCATTGGCCCAGGGCCCTGGTCTGCAGCCAATCCCGAGGC
Organism: Lasiurus borealis; assembly: GCA_004026805.1. NCBI lineage: Eukaryota > Metazoa > Chordata > Mammalia > Chiroptera > Vespertilionidae > Lasiurus > Lasiurus borealis. Next base: position 25,077 of record PVJN01025148.1, on the reverse strand, counting down.
CCGCCTCTGCTGGCTCCCTCCTGCCTGAGGTCCACCTGGAGAAGCAGCTTCGGCTCCTGCCCCACCTGAAAAACCGGGAAGAAACCTTAACCCACGTCCTGGATTCCCTCGAGGCCCCTGACGCAGGCCCGGCTTGCAAACCAGAATTTCCAGTGTGGCTGCCGGAGGGAAGTTAATGAGCCGCCCAGGAGGACTGGGCAGCGCTGCAGCGGATCGGCCCAAGCAGGCAGACCAGGTGCCCGGTCCGCGGTCTCTCTCCTGGGAATGAGGCAGGTGGCACCTGGGAGGAGGATCCTAGCTCACAGAGAGAGTGAGCAGCTGGCCGAGGGCCACACAGCTGCGGAGAGACTGAGTGGGAGTGCCCACCGAGGCTGTCTGGTTCAGGGCCCCTTCCTTTATGTGAGGCTTTTATACAGCAGAGGCCGGCATACACCCCTCAAGCACTCCATACAGGCAAGTGACAGGCAGATTCAGAGGTTGGGGTTTCAGTTTCCATATTCCCACCCCCTGGGGCTTTTACTCTCGTGCTGGCACGGCACTCAGGAGAGTGTGGGAATTTTCCGGAGACCAGATCGGATCGCCCACACAGGAGGGCGATCAGACTTGGCAACAGTGTGCCCCTGTGCAGGACCCTGACAATGGGCCTGGAGAACCTGCGGGCATGGCATTCCTGCGGGCATGCTCATTCCTCGGAACCCTGAACCGGCTCTGTGGGAGCCTCCCAGCGGAGGAATGGGCAATGCAGATGCGCTCAGGAGGCACACGGGCCCCTAGTGTGGACCTGGGATCTGCCCGGTCTTGGCGTGAGTGGGGGATGTCTTGGCACTGCTGCGGGGGAAGGGGAGGAGGGGGCCACAGGGACAGACATGGAGGCCGAGGGGACAGGTTAGGCTCCTGCCCTGAATCTATGAAAGAAGCTCTCTTTAAGGCAGTGGTTCTCAACCTTCCTAATGCCGCAACCCTTCAATACAGTTCTTTATGTGGTGGTGATCCCCAACCATAAAATTATTTTTGTTTCTACTTCATAACTGTAATTTGCTACTGTTATGAATCTTAATGTAAATATCTGTGTTTTCTGATGGTCTTTCTGCTAGCTGTTCACGACCCACAGATTGAGAACCGCTGCTTTAAGGAGATTTGTATGTTGTCCCGCCATGTAACTTCCTGCTTGGAATAAAGATTTTGCTGCCTACCCCATCACACACACACACACACACACACACACACACACACACACACACACAGAAAGAGAGAGAGAGAGAGAGACCTTTAAAAACCACTGACCTAGTGCTTCATTTCATTGCATATATTGGGGAAACTGAGACCCAAAGGGAGAGGACCTGCCTCAGGTCCCAGTGTGTTAGTGGCAGAATGGGGACTAGAACTCACATCCCCTGACTTTAAAAAAAAAAATATATATATATATTTTTTTTTTTTCATTGATTTCAGAGAGGAAGGGAGAGGGAGAGGGAGCTAGAAACATCAGTGATGAGAGAGAGTCATTGATCGGCTGCTTCCTACACGCTCCACACTGGGGACTGAGCCTGCAATCCAGGCACATGCCCTTGACTGGAATGGAACCTGGGATCCTCCAGTCCGCAGGCCGATGCTCTATTCACTGAGCCAAACCGGCCAGGGCTCCCCTGACTTTTTAATACCATCCTCTCAGACATCAACGTTTAAAATGGATTTATTGTTTTTAAAATCTCAGAGGGGAAACAGAGCCGATGTTTGTTCTTCATCTTCAAGGTGACTCTTCCCACTTTGAAATCAGAGTCTTCCCTCTGTCCACAAAGTCCACTGTGCCTCTGTCCTCCCTGTTCCCACCTACCAGATGCTGTAGCTGCAAAGAGATGCAGGGGACAAGGGTCACTACAGTGTCCCGGATCCACCACCCTGAGGTCTCTGCCTGAGCAGGGACTCAGGCAAGCGGGAGGCAAGGAACAAGGAAGAGGACCGCAGTGAGAGCTTTGAGGATCTGCTCGGATCCCAGCGTAGCCACTTTATTATCTGCCTGACCATGAACAAGGCACTAGACCTCCCAGAGCCCCACTGTCATCGCCTGCAAAGCGGGGGTAACTTCCTGTGCCCCGTGAGACTGAGGACCAGAGGTTAATACATGTAAGCAACCTGCAGCATGGACGCTGTGTAGCCAGTCCGCGTTCATCTCAGTATCGTTCTAACTGGTGCTGGTTTTCCATGAGACAGAAGTTCCTTCCACACACCAAGTGCACGCCCACTGCAAGGCTGAGCAATGCTGCGCTTCCACGTATCCTCCCCGCGGGGAGCTCTGCCCTCCCCAGGAATGTGAGATGCCCTCCACCTGTGGGCAGACGCTCCGATGAGATCCCACCCATGCAGTGTGATCGGTATGCTGCTTAATTCCAGACAAGTTACTTCACCGCTCTCTCATCTCTGACATCGCTCTCCCAGCCACACCTCACTCCGAGGCTCACGGTGAAGAGTAAATAGGATCAGGTGTGTGAAATCCTTAGGGCACTGGCTCATCCTTAAAAAAAAGTGGCCAATGCCGAGACCAGTTTGGCTCAGTGGATAGAGCGTCGGCTTGTGGACTGAAAGGTCCCAGGTTCGATTCCGGTTGGGGGCATGTACCTTGCTCGCGGGCACATCTCCAATGTGGGGTGTGCAGGAGGCGGCTGATCGATGTCTCTCTCTCATCGATGTTTCTGACTTTCTATCTCTCTCCCTTCCTCTCTGTAAAAAAAAAATCAATAAAATATATATTTTTTAAAAAGTGGCCAAAAAATGAATAACTCGTCTTATTGGCCCAAGGTTAGCCCTTTCTGGCCAGAACAAAAGCATCGTTGGAGATGAAAGTGCTGGATTAGCATTCTTAAGTGCCACTGATTAGCAGGGTGTTGTGGGCCTGCACTTGTCCTCCCCGTGCCTCAGTTTCCCTATCTGCAAACCAAAGAGGTTGGATTCGTTAAGGCCTTCCCGCTCTAACTCGGAAGGACGGCTGAAGACAAGCTGTATGTCTGGACCGTGTGGTCCCTGGATGGGCCCAGTGTTCCCAGACACCCCAGATGGAGCAGAACTCAGACGAGATCTGGGAAGAAGGCTCTGGCCTCCTCAACCAGTACCTTTAAGAGAGCTGCTCTGGAACTCACCAGCCCAGTTTGAAGTTCTGTTTCTACTGCGGGGTGTGCCCTGGGAAAGGCACTTCACCTCCCTGAGCCTCAGTTCCTTCATCTGTAAAATGGGACCTAAAATGGTCCCCAGAGTAATGACCACATGAGCCGATGCCTTCGGAGCGCTTGGCACTCAGAGGAAGAAGTCGGTGCTATCCTAGGGTGCTCTTTTCATCGTATGGGTGCCCACTGGTGTGGACCCCGCCGCTGGGCAAGGTGCTTTTCTCAGAGCCAGTCTGAGTGCACGCGAGTCCATGCCAAACATCATTCCTATCGACAGTAAAGCTCTTTAGGACAGCGGCCTCCTGCATGTCAGTCGTCCAGATTCTCATGAGGCCAGGTCAGCCTGAAGATGACGGCAGCCATTCGTCCCTCCCTGCCAGCCCAGAAGACCAGTTCTGCGGGGCTGGGAAGGACTACAAGCTCCTTCTTCTTCTTTTTTTCTTTTTTTTTAATATATTTTATTGATTTTTTTACAGAGAGGAAGGGCGAGAGATAGAAAGTCAGAAACATCGATGAGAGAGAGACATCGATCAGCCGCTTCCTGCACACCCCACAGTGGAGATGTGCCCGCAAGCAAGGTACATGCCCCGGACCAGAATCCAACCTGGGACCCTTTAGTCCTCAGGCCGACACTCTAACCACTGCGCCAAACCAGTCTCGGCTACAAGCTCCTTCTTGCTCAGCCCTTTACCTGGGGTGGGAATGCCAGGAGAAGTGACCTATCCAAGTCTCATGGCGTGTTCCTAGACTGAGGACCACAAGGCAGTCGGGTAGCATCAAAAGGAGGCTCTGTGCTGGATTCTCGGCTTCTGTGCTGGATTAGAGGCTGGTGTCCTCCTGGGCCTCAGTATCCTCGTTGGAGAAATAAGATACTTACTCATAGAGCCTGCTTCTCAGGGGTGTTGCAAAGACTCCATGAACACATGTGGAACACATAGCCAGCCCTCTATAAATACCACTCAGATTACTCATGGAGAGACTCTCTATCCCCCTCCATACCACCCTGGAAACACACAGGGCATTGATTCTGGGGTTTCCTTCCAGCTGCAGAGCTGTCTGGGGGAGCAGAGCTGACCTGGGATTCCAGTTTGAAAACCTCACCGAAGCCCTCCTCTGCCTCTCTGGTGCTCTGGGACCTTCCACCGGTCACCCTCCCTCTCTGGCCCTCAGCTTCTTCCTCCAGAACAACGCTGTCCAAGACAAATACAACATGAGCCACATATATAATTTAAATTGTTTAGTAGACGTCAGGAAAATTAATTTTAATAACGTAATTTTCTTTTTTTAAAATATATTTTTATTGATTTTTCACAGAGAGGAAGAGAAAGAGATAGAAAGCCAGAAACATCGATGAGAGAGAGACATGGATCAGCCGCCTCCTGCACGCCCCTTACTGGGGATGTGCCCACAACCAATGTACATGCCCTTGACCGGAATCGAACCTGGGACCTTTCAGTCCCCAGGCCGATGCTCTATCCACCTAGCCAAACCGTTTTCGGCCTAATAATGTAATTTTCTTAATCCATGTAGCCAAGATATCATTTTGGCAAGTCATCAATACTAAAAAAAAAAATCAGTTAAGTATTTTGTTCTTTTTTTTTTCTTACTAAATTTGAAATTTGGATGGTTTTATTTGTCACAAGGGCAGGGAGTGCAGCCGTGTGTGCTACTGGCATGGAGCGGGCAAAGACCAGGAGGCTGCTGACCACCCTCCAGGCACAGGACAGCCCCCACCACACAGCAGAAACAGGGCCTGTTTCACACGCACATTCCAGCACAGCGCCCATCGGCCCATGGTCACCTGGGGCTGGTGGCTGTCATACTGGACGCGACGGCTCTGTAACAGAAAACCTTCAGTCGTGCACTTAGAGAAGCCGCGTTTTTAAGAACTGGGGTTTTGGTACGTTTGCTTTCCTACTCATCCCCAAACTATTGGCCAAATGAGACGCGGCTGGCTCCCAGGGCACATCTGTCCCGGGCCGGTCGCACCCTGCCCAGAGCCGCCCGCCCTCCCTGGGGGACTGGGCCGGGGACAGACAGTGCACCCCGTTGTTCTCCTCTGGGGAGACCAGGCCTCGGGCCCTGCTACCTGCCTGACAGGGCCATTGTGGCCCCGGGAGAAAAGGGCTTTGTCGGGAAGCAGCGAGGAGCCCGCAGCTCAAAGGGGCCCTTTATGCCCGCACCCCGGGACGCACTGGCCCGCCGCCCGGCGAGGCCCCGCCCCCTCCTAGGACAAGCCGGACCCTGGGCCCGGAGGAGGGGGGGCGGGGGGCTCTCCAGTGGGTCCCCGCTCCGTCCAGTTCCGCTGCAACTGGAAATTCGCCTGAGAGCCCAATCTCCGAGCACAGGAGGGACTCAGGACTGCCCTCGGCCCGGGGTCAGGGGGCCCAGGCCTGCACCCTGAAATGCAGCGGCCCCACCCGTCACAGACACAGACACACATAAGTGTCTCCACGACGCGTGGGCGTCTGCGCCCCCGGATCTGGGCTGCCCCGGGCACTGTGACCTCAGCGGGCTCCCCCCCCCCCCCCAATTTCACCAGGCCGGGCCCAGGGACCGCCCCACCGCTCCCGTCCTCTGGCTTTACTGTGACACAACAGTAACACCGTCTCCCCGTCCGTCACCCTCGTTTTTAAGCAGGGACTGAGGTCGTGGGTCCCCTTGTGTTTGCCCCCAGAATAAATACAGAAGGTTCTCTGGGGACAGGGGCCTCCAGTCACTTCCCTTGCTTCTTTCATTCAGTTTCCCAAGCTCCTGCCACCATTCATTCCGCATGTAGACCCACTCTGTGCTGCGCGCATCCACTGTGTGCCCTGCACTACCAGACCGACGTTGAATGAATGAGCAAGGCGGGGAGGTAGGAAGGCAGGCAGGCAGGCAAAAAGGAAAAAAAAAACGGGGTCCTGGACCCCCTCTCCGCGGCCCAAGAGAGCCCCCAGCTGGCACCGGTGTCCCCTTCCATCCCCCACCCCCATGTCTTGCTTGACCAGAACACTGGCCTCTCCCCGCCACCGTCCCGGGAACCATCCACGCTGCCGCTGGAGCGGGAACCGGGTGCCGGTCCCAGCCTCGGAGGGCGGTGGCGCCGGGGACCCGCCCCCAGCCGCCTGCGCGGGGCCAGGGGCGGTGACTCGCTCTGGCGGAGCCCCGCAGCGTCCGCCCCCCAGAGGGCGTGCGCCCCTCGGCGGCAGCTCGAGTGCAAGGGGCGGGGGTGGGGGGGACCCCGGCCTTAGAGTTGCCCAAGACCCTGGGTGACTCCTCCCCAGGGACCCTCCCCTTCTGGGGCGCGCCTTCCTCCCTACCCCTGGGGCCCGGCCCGGGCGGCTTCTCGCGCGCACGCCCGGGACCAGCCTCAGCCACCTGCTCCGGAGCCCGGGCGCCCGGCGCCATCCGCGCGCGTCGGTGCGTGCGCCCCGGGCCGATGGAGCCGCCCGGCAGCAATGCCAGCTATGCCAGCTGCGAGAACGGTGGGTACAGGGCCCAGAGGAGGAGGGGGCGGGGTAGGGGGGACCCAGGGGACTGCACGCCTTCCATCCCGCGCTCCTTTCCTTCACATCCTCTCCTGCCAGGGGCGCCCCAAACCGAGGGGTGATGTGCGGGGAGGGGTGATGTGCGGGGGGGGGGGAAGGTCAGTACGAGCTGTCTCCCACCCACTTCTCAGACCTACCCTGGGAAGGAGCTGGGGTTCTGGCTGACATCCCCATCTTGGGAGCTTGAAGGGACAATGGCAGAAAGGGGGACAAATGGGAGGAGGGGGGAGCAGGCATCCATTGCAATAGGTCGACCTAGAGGTGTAGGGACCTAGAGGTGTGGTTTCTTTTCATGTTAATACTTGCTGCAGACGTTAGTACCTGCCCGTGTCTGGCTGTCTCCCTGGAGCCCGCTAAAGTCAGGTGAGGGCACACCCCAAACCCACACGCACCTTTTAGGAAAAAGTGGGAAAGAACAGCCGTAAGGCAAGACCCTTGGCTTTACGTTGACTTCCTACCGTTGAACTCCTAGCACAACCCGGAAGACAGGTGACGGGATTGCCTTACTGTCTGGAGACAGATCCCGCGGCTCGGGAAAGTCTGAAAACTCGGGGTAATACAGTGGGGAAGTGGAATATACAACGAGGGCCTTTGGGTCCTGAAACCTATGTTCACAGCACTGTGCTCACATCCTTCTGGCTGTGTCCCTGCTTTCTCACCTGGCTCGGCTGGGGGATAGCCCGGCTGTCCTAACTCCTCTCTCCATGGAGCTTTCAAAGCCTGTTGGGTGTCGGCCTGACCAGCAAGGCAGTTCATTCCAGCCTCTCCTTCCCCCGGGGAGGAGCGTGTTCCCAGCCCTCGTGTATTCTGGAGGAGAAGCAGGAATGATGTGGCTCCACACCTGCTTGTCCGGTGGCATCCTGCCCAGACTGGCTTTCCTTGGGCCCTCAGCCCTCTCTCTCTCTTTTTCTTTTCATCCCGATGGGAGAACGTGGCCCAATGTAGGGTGCTGTGCCCCAGGGGGGCTTCAGGCCCCTCCAAAACAGCCAAACCCACCGTGGGCCCTGCGGTTGCACCTGCCGGAGGTGCACCTTCAGGAGGGTGTGGGGGGGGGCGTGGGGCTGGGCTGCCCTTCCCCTGGAGAGTCGCCTTCCTTGGCCCACGTCCTCCAGGCTCTGGCTCACTTCCTGAGCGCGGGGCACTCCCAGACTTGCCTCTTGAGGAACAGGAGTGAGCAATCAGAACGAGTTGGATCAGGGGCCGAGATGGCTTCTTGTCTCATCTTCTCTCGATTGTGACACTGATGTCAGGAAGATGGGTCACCCAGTGTAAAGGACACAGAGGGATCCCCTGGTGGGTCCCACCCCCAGCCGCCACTGGGTGTGTGACACAGGTTAGCACTTCCCCTTCTCGGGGCCTCGGTTTCCCCAGCTGAAAGAGGGCTAGACGGGTGCCTTCTAAGGACTGATCCAGCTCAGCCGGTCCATGCTTCTGTGCCAGGAAAAAAAGGTCAACATTACCCTTGTTTACTTCACCGAGATGCCGCTCTGGACGCTGGGTATTCCCAAGCCAGAGCTGCTTGCCTTTGAGTTATTGCAAGCCTGGTCCAGGCTTACCTCCTTGACTCAGGATACGGGTCTTTATGGCACAGTGAGAAAAAGACCTACCACCAGAGGTCACGCATTCAAAAGCCTACAAGGGCTGAGTACGTAAAACAATGACTGGAGGGCCCCTGGGATGGACCCTGGGGCCTGGCAAAGAGCTTGTCCTGTCTCGGGGGACAACAGTGCTCCCCGGCAGCCCATTGTTCCAGGGGGAAGGTCTGCCCCATAAGGTAACCAAGAGCTCATTCTCATGAGAATCTCCTGATTTTTACATGTTGGTAACCAGTTCCTATTTTAAAATAACCCTCAAGAGGCGAAACACCGCCACCCCCTTGCTCCCTATTTTGAAGGCAGGTGGTGGTTAAGAGCATGGGCTTTGGTGGAAGGTAGGCTTGGGGTCCATTCTGGCTTCACTAGTTTCCGGCAATGTACCTTAGGCAGGTTCTGGAACTTAACAGGGTACCTATTTCTCCAGCTAAAACCCTGGATATGGTAACTGTGCCATTTTCATGATGGGACAGTCCATGGAAAGCCCTGCATAGCAGAGGGCCACGTGAGCACTACTAGCACTGGAGGGCCATTGGCTATGCTTTGTACTGTTCCTTGAACTTGGACAGCTTAGCTTTTGGACTAAGGGTCTGCCCCTCAGGCTCAAGTTTGTCCTGTTGTCTTCGCTGTTTGTGCCAGAAGGGCAAGAGAGGGCTCTGGGGCATGAGGGCAGATTCAGACTCACAGATTCTAGGACTTATAAAGCAAAATACAGTCAGAATCAGAGAGAGACACTGGTCCCTCTGGGGCCTGAAAATAAGTCCCAGCCACTGGCCACCAGCACGGGAGGTCTCAGAAGTAAGGCCCGGGAATGGTCAGTTATAACACACTGAACGCTTACATTTCATCATCCTCCGGCCTAAAAGGGCTATGGGCTCTCTGACCTCACTGCCTCAGGTTACCCGTCAGGGTCTCCACGGTGGCTGTTGGGGAGATGTAAGGGAGGAGATCTCCGGAGGGAGAATCCCTGTGTGATCCTGAGCTGCTGGAGGCCAGGGGCTGGGAGGGGACTCCTGTGGAGGTGGCAGGTGGGACTCAAGGGGAGCTCGGGGAGCCGGCCTGTTGTTTGGGCATCAGAAGAGCCGAGTGGCGAGGTGCTGGAGTTCGGGAGTCCACCTGTGGTCACAGGCCAGGTGCCTCTCGGGGCTTCCAAATCCATGTCTGTGAAATGGGGTTGAAAGACAGCACTTAGGTGACAGGTGGTTATAAGAATCTGATGCATTCATGCCAGCCTGGCGTAAGCCCTGGTGAATGCTAACTGCTGTTTTTAGGTGGGGCCCAGGGTGCGGCCATGGTTGAAGTATGGGGTCTGAAAGGCTGGTTGATTCTAATATGTTTAAAGCTTACCGATGTCTCTCACCCCGGTCTTCCCGCCTAGGTTCCCTGATCACCCTATACTGCTCCTCCCAGCAAGTCTTGTGCCAGATCATCGGTGACCTCAACCCCCAGCCCCCCAGCAATGTCACCTCTAACAGCTGGCATGAGAGGTTCACCAAGAACTACAGCTTTTACGTGGGCCTGGGTCTGGCCTTCCTGTCCAGCTTCCTCATCGGCAGCAGCGTCATCCTCAAGAAGAAAGGCCTCCAGCGTCTGGTGGCCTCAGGGGCCACGCGGGCTGGTAGGCTCCTGGGGCGGGGGAGGTAGGGGGAGGTAGAGATGAGGTGCTGGGCAGCTGAACCCTCAGACAGCCCTGTGAATCTCCCTTCACTGCAGCAGTTTGAGAGCCTGGCCTGGAAGGGCACAGAAGCTCACTGTCAACCCCATTGGGAATCCAGTCCAGTATATCCTGACGTCACCAGGATCAGTTAACTGGGGTGAGGAGAGGGGAGAGTCTCAGGGCCAAGAATCAGAAACCCCAGGTCTAATCCCAGTTTTATTTCTTAGCAGCTGTGTCATCATAGACAAGTCACAACTTCCCCACAAAATGAGACTACAAGTACCTCTGTCTGGAACAATGTCAGACACTACTGTGCCCTCACTTGCTAGCATATTGACCCCCTTTATGGGCTACACAAAATTATGGAATTCAGGGATGTGCTTGTTTGAAAAATCAGACGTGTCCCCATGAAATATTTCTTGAGAAATGGCATCACGGGTAGAAGAATGTCCTCATTTAATCATCATTCATTGTGTACCTGCTGTGTGCCAGGTGGAACGTTGGAATTGGGATGCAGTGCCCTGGGGCATTGAATCTGGTGGGAGAGACAGGCATGACAATAGGCAGTTGTTCCATTGTGTGTTAAGTGCTGTCGTGTGGAAAATAGGATGCTATGGCAATATTTTGGAGGGGCATGTAAAGCCTGGGCTTTGGGGGTTAGGAGAGGTTGTCTGGAAAAGCAATTCAGAAGCTGAGACCTAAATAATGAGGTGGTAACAAGGTGAGGAGGGGGGGAAGGAGGATGTAGTGTTCCAGGCAGAAAGAACAGCATGTGCGAAGGCTCAGAGATGAGAGAGCATGAGTGGTGTTAGGAACTGAATGTAGTTCAGGATGGCGGGAGCACGGCCAGGGAAGAGATGGTGTTGGGGTCAGGTCATGACGGGTTGAGTAAACGGAGCTTCAGAATTTGAGTGTGATGGTAAGTGACTGAAATTTATGATGTGAGATGGTTCCTGGTGGCTGGGTAGAGAATGAATCAGGGAGAAGTTGGAAGACCAGTTAGGGGAGAGAGACAACAGAGCTTTGTCTGGGCCTGAGAGAGAGAAGTGGGCATGGAGACAAGTGGTGGAGTCCAGTTTTGGAGGTAGAACTTACGGGGTTTGACGTTGGATGGGAAGGTAAGAACACGAGTCAAGAATGACACAGCTTTAGGGTTTGAGCAACTGGGGAAATGAGGGTGCTGTTTGGAGAGATGAATAATGCAGGAGGAGCAGGTTTGTGGGAAGATGATGTGTTCAAGTTGGGACATGTTCAATTTAATTTTCTGGTAATTTAGTATCTTCTGAGGTTTCAAACCTTAGAGTAAAATGCTTTCAGAGCTGTTAACTTTTTTGTGTGTATGTGTGAGAGATTTTAACTCCTTTAAGAACCTAAAGACCTTCTTAGAAAAATGAGAATGTACAAAAATGACATGCAATTTTGGATCTTCACAGAACCATCTTTAACCCAGCCATTATCATCATCATTGCAAATATTATTGAGTATTGACTATGGACCAGGCTCTGTGCCCACCATGTGAGCAAAGCAGACACAATTCCATTTTAGTGGGAGAAATGCTAGAAAATAAATAGATCGATTCACTCTATAGATGATACACATGAGGAAGAAGAGCTGAGTGCCATGTTAGAGCCCTAAGGGAGAAAGGTCTCAGAGGCAGCATCCCTCAGGCAGAGGCCTATAGAGTGGGTTTAGATTCAGGCAAATATCCTTAAGGAGACTATTCTGAACATAGAAAGGCATGTGCAAAGGTCTTAAGGCCGAGCCCGGCAGGTGTGGTTCAGTGATTTAGCCTTAACCTATGAACCAGGAGGTCACCCAGTTCGATTCCTGGTCAGGGCATATGCCTGGGTTGTGGGCTCTATCGCTAGTGGGGGTTGTGCAGAAGTCAGCTGATCAATGATTCTCTCTCATCATTGATGTTTCTATCTCTCCCTCTCCCTTCCTCTCTGAAATCAATATATATATAAAATAGAACCTGAGTGGCTAGATTTAGTAAGAAGAGTGGCAGGAGATGCCTTGGGAGAGGTGAGCAGGGTCAAACTATGAACTTCTTCATAGTTTTTAAAACATTTTTTAAAAATATATTTTATTGATTTTTTTACAGAGAGGAAGGGAGAGGAACAGAGAGTTAGAAACATCGATGAGAAAGAGACATCGATCAGCCGCCTCCTGCATGCCCCCCACTGGGGACATGCCCGCAACCAAGATACATGCCCCCGACCAGAATCAAACCTGGGACCTTTCAGTCCACAGGCCGATGCTCTATCCACTGAGCCAAACCGGTTTCGACATCTTCATAGTTTTTATCCTAAGAGTATTTGGAAGCCATTAGCCAGCTATAAGCTGAGAATGACTAAATCATAGGCCACTGGATGCTGTGAAATGGATTATAATGGAGCTGGGTGGTGGCCGTGGAGATGACACATGTAAGATGCTTTTTGGAGACAGAATCAGCAGGATGGACTGGATACAGAGGTGGAAGAGTGGGAGGAGTCAAGGGTTAAGCCTGGTTTCTGGCTTCAGCAGCTAGGAACGTGGAGGTGCCAGCTACCGAGTTTCATTCGGTGGGTGGATGGGGAGAGTGCAAAATCAAGTTTCATTTAGGTCAGAGTTTAAGATCCGAGAGATGTCAAATAAGCAACTGGATATACATCTGGGCTCAGAAGAAAGAGTCGGGGCACATACATGAAGTAGGGACACTAGCACGTAGTCAGTATTTGAAATTTGGGAATGGGTGAACTCACTAGGAAAGGGCTTAGAAGCAAGCCCGGAGGACTAACCACAGCTAACACACACTGAACTTTAGAGATTGTGGAGCGAAGGCAGAGACACAAACGGAGCCGGAGAAAGCGTGGCCAAGCTCTCACTTTGTGTCGCTTCCTTTCCACAGTGGACGGAGGCTACGGCTACCTGAAGGACTCAATGTGGTGGGCCGGATTTCTCACCAGTAAGTGGGGGCTTTGCCACTAAAGACCTATCGATGGCAGAGGCAGAGATGAAAGGAAGGGTGGAGGGGACCGGAATGTGAGGCCCAGGTTTTCAGGGGGAAGCCTGAGAGTCTTTGCAGGCAGAACATCTTACCTGCGTCTCAGACCACTTTCTCAACCCCAAGTCAGGTTTTCATCTATAAAGCATCTGTTCCCAGAAAGGTTTGCACAGAGCTGGTCATGAGAAAAGAGCAATTTCTCAGCTTCCCCTGAAATGTAGGGAGATGTCATTGTCTGTTGGCATCTCTTGGACTTTTCTGTGCAGAAGCTGGTAGTCCTGAGCCGGTTCCTCCATTCCACAGGCAATCTGTGGTTGGCAAACTCATTAGTCAACAGAGCCAAATATCAACAGCACAACGATTGAAATTTCTTTTGAGAGCCAATTTTTTTAAACTAAAACTATATAGGTAGGCACATTGTTATTAACTTAATTAGGGTACTCCTAAGCTGGCCTTTGCTAAAAACTCAAGGAGTCAAAGAGCCGCATGTGGCTCTCGAGCCGCAGTTTGCCGACCACTGACTTAGTACAAGGCTGGTCTGCCATTTAAGGTTCGCCCAAATGTTCACACTCACACAGTTCCACCCACCCTCTATGGCTTTTAAGCCCTCATCCTTTCGAATGGAAAATTAGCCAGCTTTCCATTTATAATTCCCCACGTCGGGTTTTGATGCCAGTCCCAGCCAGAGCTATCCGTTTATCATCGGCTTTCAAAGGGCAGACCCAGGTCATTCTCTTCCAGCGGAGAGACAGAGAGGCATGGCAGGAGTCTGCCAGTGGGGGAGAATTGGACCCTTTGAGAACGTCAGGCTTTCTAATCACCTGCCTCTCTGTTGGAAACCACCCACAGTTCCTCTGGGAAAGATGACTATGGACCACTTGTTACCTGGAGAATTGATAACTGTAATTGTTTCTTTACTTGATAATTAACACTTTTAGAACTTAAAGATACAGAGCAAATATTGGCAGTCCTTGAGATACAATTAACTATGCCTACACTAGAAGTCAAGAGACCTCAACAATAAGACATGTCTACCCACAGCCATGTCATGTGACTTTGAACTCTGAGCCTAGCTTCCCCATCTTTATTTTATTTTATTATTATTTTTTTATTGGTTTTAGAGAAAGGGGAAGGGAGAGGGAGAAAGAGACAGAAACATCTATGGGCTGCCTCCTTCATATCCCTTACTAGGGATGGAGCCCAAACCCTGGGCATGTGCCCTGACTGGGAATCGAACCGCTGACCTCTTGGCACATGGGATGACTCTCAACCAATTGGGCCACACCAGCTGGGCTTCCCCATCTTTAACATGGAAAGATTTGATCAGAATGACCTGGGAGAATCTGATCAGATTCTCCAGGGAGAGAGCATAAGGATCAGGCCTTTAAGGACTGCTAGTCTGGGGGTCTCTGCACGGCCCAACACTGAGTGAAGCCGTCTCCACCCAGATTCGTTTGGGCTGGAGATGGGACATTGGAGCCTCTTTTCCCCCTTCATTTCTAGTGGCTGCTGGAGAAGTCGCCAACTTCGGGGCCTACGCATTCGCTCCTGCGACAGTCATCACACCTCTGGGAGCGCTGAGTGTCCTCATCAGGTTATTGTCGCCTCGCTTGCTCTCCCTGGCTCTTCCTATTTTCAGTTTGTTGAGGTCTGGGACTGCCAAGTGGAGTCAACTGCCACTTGCAATGAGGGACGTGGGTCAGTCCCAGCCCCCAGAGGAGGCATTATGCTGTTCGGAGCTCTGGCTCCTGGAATTGCTTGCTGCCTGTGGCTTTAGCATCTCGTCATCTCAACAGGCAACGGAGGGGCAGGCCAAGTCCAAACCCAAGGGAAGGGTTTCCGCTGCTAACAGCCCAAACGTCTCACGTCAGTGTTTTGGTGCCCCGATAGGAGAAGCTTACAAATGAAAAGCATGAACCCAAGATGAGCATTCCCTGAGTTCTCACCGTAGCTCTACCACTTCGTAGTTACATTACCATGTGCAAGTCACTTAACCTCTCTAAGCCTCGGTTTCCCCACCTGCTAAATGAGGATGCTAATAACACCTACCTGAAGGCATTGCCACAAGGACTAAATGAGATCATAGACAGAAAGTGCATAGTGAGGCTGGCATGGAAAAGTAACCATGGCTAACATATATGAATGGCTTACGACGTGCTAGATGTTCTAAATGAATTCCATGTAGCAACTCATTTAAGCCTGACAGCATCCCTGCTAATAGTAGGGAGACCTGAGGCCGAGGCCGAGGTCACGCAGGTGCTAAGAGGCTGAGCTGGGTTTCCCACCAGCAGTCTAATGGGAATCTGATGCTCAGCTATTGTGCTGTGTTGCCTTGCAAACATTAGCTAGTTTTATTTTTTTCTAATTTATTATTTTTTTAATATATTTTATTGATTTTTTTAATAGAGAGGAAGGGAGAGCCAGAAACATCGATGAGAGAGAGACATCAATCAGCTGCCTCCTGCACACCCCCCATGGGGGATGTGCCCACAACCAAGGTACATACCCCCAACCTGAATCAAACCTGGGACCCTTCAGTCCACAGGCCAATGCTCCACCCACTGAGCCAAACCAGCTTTGGCCATTAGCTACAATGGTACCTCGAGATACGAGTTTAATTCATTCCGTAACCTTGATGTGTGGGAAACTATGAGACGATCGAGTCGAGTCTCGGTAAACTGGTGGGTCGTGTGCAGCCGGCCAATCCGCTCGATTACTCCTATCTCAAATGTTGCTCGTATTTCAAAGCAAAAATCACTCGCTCAACGGCTCATATCTCAAAAATCTCGTATGTTAGGACACTCGTATCTCGAGGTACCACTGTAGTTCTAAAAATAACTGATACTCAGTGTGTGTGTTTCCCATTGCCCCTCTCCTCCTGACCACAAACACAGTTCTTCTGTGGGGGTCCTGCAGCCCCATTGGAAGCTGCCTTGCATTGGCTTAACCTCGGAGCCCTGGGAGATTGGAGCCACCCACACCCCGCATCTCTGCTTCCACTGCTTCGTACTCCTTGATGACAGCTTTCCAAGATTTACACGGTCAAAAACAACTGGAGCTGTGACTCAGCTTGCATAGTTGGCTGTGGAGCAGGGTTATCACAACTGCCTATTCGACTCCTTTACAAATTCCCACCCGTGGGAAGTTGGGAGGGTCGAAGTCCTCCAGTGTGTGACCTCTGCCCACGGAAGGCACCAGGCTCTCTTGAACAGGCCATGTGGGTGAAATG
Organism: Lasiurus borealis; assembly: GCA_004026805.1. Classification (NCBI taxonomy): domain Eukaryota; kingdom Metazoa; phylum Chordata; class Mammalia; order Chiroptera; family Vespertilionidae; genus Lasiurus; species Lasiurus borealis. The sequence continues at coordinate 8,928 of PVJN01025148.1, read as the reverse complement.
TTTTTGGTTTTTTAGAGGAGAGATGGGAGCTTGGGCATTAATCCCCTCCAACTGGGCCTACGTCAGATAACAGATTCTTACCTTAAACGCATCCTTTGTAAAGGAACAAAAGCATGCCCCAGCGATTATATGTTCTTGCCTAATTTCCCGCCCTTCTCCCTTCTCCCTTCTTCCGTCACTTCTGCTAGCTCCTCTGGAAGATGTGAGTGGAATGAAAATTATATCATCTAGGAAGAGCAAGGAAGTAGGGGTACTTCGCCCAGAAAAGAAAGAGGAGACTCAGGCCAATCACGAGAATTCTCTGCAGTGATGTGTAGAGGAAAACCCACAGGCTTTATCATGAGACAGAACTGGAGCTCAGATCCCGGCTCAGCTACTAACCAGTCGTATGACCTTTCCAAGTTATTTTAACGCCTATGAGACTCCGTTTTCTATATAATGGGGATAGCATATGTTACCTCTCAAGGAGTCGTGAGATGCTAGTGAGATAATAAATAAGAAGTTCCTAGTGGAATACGTAGTACGTAATACAGGCCTGAGACACAGGCCTAGAATTGTTATTGTGGTTTAGATTGTTGTTTAGATTGATATACAAAAGGAAAAAGAAATAGATCCGTATGGCTCAAGGAATAGAAATGGAATAATGAGCATGGATTGCCATCATTTTGGTGTATAATTAAAATGAGCCCCCAGTGGATTCATTTGCCTTGTGAAGGGGTGTGCTGCTTGCCACCAGAGGTATACAAGCCAAGGCTGAGAGCCGTCTGTTTGCAAAGACGTGCTCATGGGGTAGGAAGTAGACAAGAGCGCTTTGAAGGAATCTTCCAAATCTTCTGTGTTGGATACTTCCAGTCTCGAGAGTGCAAGGAACTCCCGGGCATGTCCAGCCCCACCCGCATACACCGTAACCCTCAATCAGTGAGGGCTTTGGGGGAGTCTCGAAAAGCTCCCCTGTGAGAGAGGAGTGCATCCTCTTGTTCCCGGGGACCACTTGCTCAGACCCCATTTCTCTCCTGGTGCTGCATCGCTTTCTCTTTCCCACCCGCAGTGCCATCCTCTCCTCCTATTTCCTGGGCGAGAGTCTGAACCTGCTGGGAAAGCTGGGCTGTGTCATCTGTGTGACTGGCAGCACGGTGATGGTGATACATGCCCCCGAGGAGGAGAAGGTCACCACTGTCATTGAGATGGCTGCCAAGATGAAAGACACAGGTAGGCTCCGGGCCTCCACCTACCCCGCAGCCCCTCCCCCTCCCCACTGAGCAGGAAAGCCCTGGGGGGTGAACCAAGTGGAAGGGCTGACTGGGTTGGGAGCATCTCAGGTGCTGCCACCTGGAGGCGAAATAAAGCTAGAGGAAGTTGGCGGCTGGTGCTAAGGCCAGCTTATAGGATTCCCAGCCTGATATAAACCCGCCCCATTCATTCAGTGTTTAGTATGAGCCAGGCACTGTGCTGAATGCTTTATCTGCATTGTCCAGGGGTGGGGAACGTCCAGCCCGGGGGCCGTATAAGGCCCATGAAATCATTTGGTCTGGCCCTGCCAAAGCATGAGGGGTGAGTTAATGAGATGTTTGACCAAACAGAGCAGGTTAATTTTTAAGTGGATACTTTTGTATGGCCCGAGAATGATGTTATAAATATCCAAATGGCCCTTGGCAGAAAAAAGGTTCCCCACCCCGGCACTGTCTTTGTCAGCCGTGGCTGCTATAACAGAAACCGTAGACTGGCTGGCTTATAAACAACAGCAGTTATTTCCCATGGTTCTGGAGGCTGGGAAGTCCATGATCAAGGTGCCGGCAGACTGGGAGTCAGGCAAAAGCTAACTTCCGGATTCATAGATAACCATCTTCCGACTGTGTCCCACGGGCAGAGGAGTCGAGGGAGTTCCCTGAGGTTCTTTAATAAGGATACTAATCCCTTCATGAGGGCTCCATCCTCATGACCAATCACCTTCCAAAGGCCCCACCTCCAAATCCCATCACTTTGGGGATTATGTTTCATATGTTTCAACATATGAACACATTCTGTCTTACAGCATACATTATCTCATTTAATCCTATGAGAAAAGCTCTCTGTGGAAGGTCTTTATTTGATGTTTATTGTTAAAAGTATTATATAGGTCCTCTTCCCGCCCCCCCCCCA